>AYJT01069908.1:0-11131 GCA_001278415.1 Ocimum tenuiflorum
GGAGAGAACTGGAGGGAAAGAAAGCGAACCAACATCAAGGGCAGCTTCGATGACACATGTGAATAGCTCCTTTTAGACATTCTTACAGGGTGGTATAATTAGCTGCAATACTTTCTTGGCAATAGCCGAGTTTATACTTTGAGAAGCCTACAGTTTTTTTGTTTTTAAATTTTATGCTGTATGAAATGTGCTGTGTAGGTAGTGAGAATGCTATCTAAATGTTCCCTTTTTTTTTCATCTCATATTGTGTATGTCCCGTTTGTCTGCGCTGCATTGAGGTTAAAAATATCCAGTTTGATTCAGTCTTTTTTTGTCGGCTCGTAGAACCAGATTAGTCTTCCTAATTTTCTAATGCTTGAATTGTAATGCACATCCTTGGCTTTTGAACGGGTCATTTAAATATGCAATTTTCATTTGGATAATAATTATTTTTGGGACAAGTTATAACTTTATCATAGTTGCACTTTTTTTGGTAGATTTTGAATCATTGCTAGAGCTGAGTGAGCTACAACTTGTAGATTTAGCTTCAGCTCAAGTAAATGTAGTTATTAGTAACAATCTTGATTGGACAAAAGTATTAACTTGAGACGGAGCACAGCTCATTAGTCCTAGATATAAAAAGTAATTTGAATTCGCTTGTAATTTTGTTACTCGTCATTTGGGGAATAGCAACCAAAAAGAAGAATCCATTCCTTATTCTAATACTCAAATGATTATTCTTCATTGTACAACTTCCCTCTTTTCCGGTCGTACTGGATCTTGATTTCCACTCAAGGATTCTTATAGACCTCCAATTTAAGAATCAATTTATTCTATTACTCACAATAATTTTAAAACAATCATAATGGGATAACACAATCAATGATTGACAAAAATTTGCGTTAGACTGTAATGATTTAGACAGATCTAAATAGTTCATTTTCATCAACACAAACTCATACCTATCTTGGATTCTAATACCAAACTCATATCCTCCACAGATCTTAAACCCAAATCTGCCTAAATCATTTAGCCGATTTAACGAGAGACCTCCTAATATTCGTGGGTTTTTGGGGATCCCCCCCCATTGGTTGGGCACTAATGGGCTCTTTGTTTTATTTGCAATTAATTGCAAGCCCAATGAGAAGTCCATGCACGATTGTTGTTGTGCTCAACAACTCTAGCTAACTCAATATTTTGTGGTGGGTAATTTTATTTAAAGACCCAATTTCTCTCTTTATTACTCCAAATTAAATTAAAATACACTTTGGTTGGGGGGATGGTAAAACCATGTTTTTGTAATGAAATCAATCCTTATTTGTACTTGCTTGTCGTCACTCTCTTTTGAGATTTGGATGCTATGAAAAGAAATTTGATGGTTATAAATAAGGGTAAAACAGTCTATGATTTTATATTTATTTTTGAATTAGAATTGGGGGCTAGGGAAATAGAAGTATTCTTTGGTAGTGGTAAAGAACTTGGGAATTCAGCAACTGGAGGCTTCCACTGAGCCCAATGAGAGCCCAGATACAGCCGATCACGTGCCGACTGCCGCGTCGCTTGGCATATTCGTGAATCATCTGTCGTTTTCAAGCAAAAAATTCGTTTTTACGATTCAGCCCCTACTCAGTTCCAGATACGACGGCGTCATGCTCTGTTTTCATAACTCGAGGGTAATTCTGGCAGTTGTAATTTATACGTACGACTTAAAAAACCCATACCCTCTGTTCCTTTCTTGCACGAAATTATCAAATTATTATCCAGAAATCAATCCCCCGACCGAGTTGCATCAATCCCTCCACATCGACCCGACGGCGTTTTGCGCCTTCTCAGCCCCAGTTGGCAACTTTCCATCGGTTACTGACGCCCCCATTTTGAAATTGGAGCGCGCAATTCCATTTTGGGAACTTTTAATTGGGTCAGTTGCTAATTTTTTTTCTTCCTTTGTTTGCTATTTTCTCAATGATCATTGAAGTCAGAGCTTATTTATAAGTTCGAGTTTCTTATTGTTGTATTTCTTCTTCTTCTTTTTACATCTCTTAGTTATTTAGCAGGGCATGGAAAGTAGGAGATGGTTGATTGCTGCAATTATCATATGTTTGGTGGCCTTCTCATCATGTAGAGGTATTCTTTTGGTTCAGCTCATCAGCTGTGATAGTTTCTAAATGGAATGGTGGTTTATTTCAGTTGTGGAATCTAATCAGCTTCTGGCATGAATTTCTTGTTAAATGTACTTGAAGTTTTCAGCTCATATGTTGTGAAATTATTTTTTCGCTTTTATATATGAATTTAGGGTGCTACCTCCGCTCTCATAAATGTGCCTAGCGATTCACTTGGGAATTTTTTTTTTTAAAATTGCAAATTTTAGGCGCGCTAGAGTTTCTGTTGATCAAATTGTTTTTTATTTTGTGACTAATAGATGAATCATGAATGAAACTATTCGCGGAAACCATGGCTTTTGAATTGGCTATATTTTTTAGTCTTGAACTTGTAGAATTGTCTTTTAATGATTTTCATCGTTGAAAATTTGTCCTTTGCTGTATGTTCGGTTGCAGAACTTAAGGTGACGGTAAAGCACAAGCACAAGCACAAGCAGCAGCAGCAGCAGCAGCATTTGGCAAAGTACAATCATACTCTTGCAACAATACTAGTGCAATATGCTTCAGCTGTAAGATACAACTTCAATCACATTGTTGGTAGAAGATTTGGTTTTACACCATCAATTTTCAGGATATATATTTGTGGATCGCTATTCCTAAACCATTGACACATCAATCAAATAACTATTGCACTTGCAGGTATATATGTCAGACTTAGTAGAGTTGTTTACATGGACTTGCTCAAGATGTAATGGGCTAACCGAGGTATTATCAATAGTTGAGTTATTCCTTTATATACCAGACATTCAAATTTATGTAATGTTGATTCACTTGCTCTTGGGTCCAGGGTTTTGAAATGATTGAGTTGATTGTTGATGTGAAATGGTGTCTACAGGTCTGGAATCTTATTCCTCCTACTTGAACTATTTTTTTCGACCTGTTTCCTTGATCATTTATTTAGCAACATATCTAAAGTATTTTATTCCTGTTTTATCAAATTTATCTGAAAAAGCTCTAATAGATTATTGTCTATTTATGTGTCACAGGGGTTTGTAGGTTTTGCTGCTAATCTTAATTCTGTCGTGATTGCATTTAGGGGAACTCAGGAAAGCAGGTTTCCTATTTTTCTGGTGCTTATTGTGTTTTAATAAGTGTGATTTCTTACTCCAGTTTCCTATTGAAATGGATAAAATATGTGGATATTATCATGTATATTTTTTAACTTGCCTTTTATGTTAAGAGTATTAATCTTCTTACAATATTTGCACAATGTTTTTGTAGTTTAGTTTCTGCCCATGCATAAGAAAAGATGGCATCTGACTGTTATAGTCTTCTTGGGGTTTTCTTATTTATTGCTTAATTCTTATTGCAGTATCCAGAATTGGGTGGAAGATTTGTTCTGGAAACAGCTTGATTGTGATTACCCTGGAGTTGATGGTGCAATGGTGTGCCCCATTAAATTTTGTCTTTGCTGTTACTTTTTTGTATTTGCTTGGGTGCTTGTATCATTAACTCATCTTTCCATTGCTTCAGGTTCATCATGGTTTTTATAATGCTTATAACAACTCTTCCTTACGTCCTGGAGTTCTAAGTGCTGTTCAAATGGCAAAGGAATTGTATGGAGACACTAACATCATGGTAACTGGGCACTCCATGGGAGGAGCAATGGCTGCATTATGCGGACTTGATCTTCGTGTAATAATCCAAAACCTCAACTACCTCTCATTAATAGCATGTATGTTGGCCTTTACGTTAGCATATGATGTATGTACCAGGCAATATGTATGCCAAGGCAATGGAGGTAGTTATACTGCAGCTACACTAGATAAAAAAATGATTCTAGCAATAACATGTTTAAAGAAGAATAATCTATTGCAATTTAATTGTTAATCATGGCCTCTAAGGGATTTGAAAATTAGTAATTCTTGCATGACGAAAGTTGCAGCTATACCATGTCTTACAATATACAGCATGGCTGGATTTTCAAATTTATATGAAGTTTCTGCATATCCACTGTGAAGTCTTTATTGGATCACTGTCGTTTGTGAATAATGAGTGCTGTTATTTTTATTTTACTTTTCCTTTTCTTCGGTTGTTATGCTCTGAAATTCTATTTCTCAGCTCACTCTCGGGAAGGAGCAGAAGGTCCAGGTCATGACATTTGGACAGCCTAGGATTGGAAATGCTGTTTTTGCATCCTACTACAACGAAGTTGTGCCTGATACCATTCGTGTCACACATGGACATGATATTGTGCCTCATTTGCCCCCTTTTTATTATTATTTTCCACAGAAGACATACCATCACTTCCCAAGAGAGGTAATGGTTTTAAAATGTTATTGCAAAGAAGACATACCATCACTTCCCAGGAGAGGTAATGGTTTTAAAATGTTATTGCACTGTCATGTATGCTCATAAACTTCTATCTGTAAGGCTTAGTTGCCATGGAGATTTTATTTTCTCTTTAAATTTTGAAATAATTATTGGTATATAGACCGACCAGACAACCACTGCCAAACAAAATTGAGAAGCTCTAATACACTTATATGTGCTTTAGGGGACAACGAAAGCTATGTACCTCTTAAATCATTCTTATATTTTATTGAATGCAATAAATTAAGGTCGGCATTCGAAACTTCTGAAGTATAACTTGCTCATCCGTACATCGATGTGCATGGATGATACTTGAGTATCGTGTTTCTCTTGTAAATAGATCCCCTAGATTGATTGGCTTATTATCACTTGTATGCAACACTCTTCCTCGGTTTTTGTTATACCTTTTATTGATTTATATGATCCTCATGTTCTAGGTCTGGCTCCACACTCTTGCTTTTGGAAGCTTCGTTTATTCAGTTGAAACAGTTTGTGATGGTTCTGGGGAAGACCCAAATTGTAGCAGGCAAGTATTCATTTTCCTCTAGACTCTTTGAATTCTGCATGCTTTGAACACCTCTTGATTTGACCAGAAAGTCATTTCCTTATTTATTCACTACTGGGGTTACCAAGGTAGATGCATACCCAATTCTCTCTTGCTAAATTCAACAACAGAACATTTCTCTAATTGGGTTCATATTGGTCACGATTCAGGAAAAAAGTAGATGTGTTTCTGAGAACTGCTTCAAAATCTTTTGCAGGTCAGTAAGTGGAAACAGTATCAGTGATCACTTGAGCTACTATGGTGTTGAGATGGGATGCGATGAATCGATGAAATGCAAAATTGTAATGGATAACCGTCTTGCCCCCTATGGCAGAACAGATGCTGATGGGAGTTTCGTATTAATGAGGGATCCATCAACATCAGTCGTGAAACTAAACTCGGATAAAGGTGATACAGTCACCGCTGTTTAGATGGAGAATTGCGCCAAATTTTCTCAGAGGTGGATTAATGGGTCGGCTCACGTTGATTATGAAGGGAAAATCTGTACATATATCTTCATATGTATCATTATTCATGTCTTTGTAAATAATAATTTCTACTGCGAATATTATTAATAATACTCTTTTGTTGGTAATGTTTCTCACGTGCATCTAATCCTTTAATCCTAAAGCGTTATTTTGAAGTTCTTCCCCATGATTGGAACTTGTCATCTTTGTGTCTATGGGGATTCCTGTGGATTTTGGAGTTTGATTTTAGATGATAATATGTTGCATCCGGTAAAATAATTTTCACACATTATAAATGAAAAACACACGATATATTTGGAAGTAGGCATAAAAGCCACGGAGTATTTCCTCGTAAACAATATATAATTTTCTGAAATATTGATATTGGAGCTGTGAAGAATTCATTATAAATAAGCAAGTGTGTAGAGATGCAAGAGAGGAAGATTGTAGGGCTTTAGTTCATTTAGAAATCTCTCATTTAGTTGCCTTTGAAATCATCCAAGGGTGCAGCAGCATCGGCGGCCTCCTGTAAAATAATCGGTTGTTGAGACATATATATAGGTCAGACAAAATAAAATCCAAGAATTCATACGTTTAGATCAGCAGTTGTTTTTTCTTCTGCAGAAGGCTGGGGTGCCGTGTCTTTGGTCTCATCCACATCAAGGCCCTCTTCTGCAAAGACAAATTTTTTTATGATCATGATCATGATATATAAAGACAAATTCATGAAGGGATAGATTTGAGACGCACAAACCTTTTCCTTCATTTTCGCTGAGGGAGACCTTCTCCTCAACCCTTGAAGAAGATTTGTCCAGCTCTTGTTGATCAACCTTAACTTCTCCTTCTTCTTTCTTGATTTCATCTTGTACGACCTCCACAGCTGCAGCCTTAACCTCCTCATTCTTGATATCTTCTTCTTCATCCTGTGAAACCACTGCAACTGCAACCTCAGCCTTCACTTCATCCTCTATCTTCTTCTCTTTCTTGGTTTCTTCCTCGCTCTCCTTAACAACGGCAACACCTGATTTGACCTCCACCACGTTGCCTTGCTCCTTTTCAGGTATTTTGTTGGAAATCTCGGCCTCCTTCCCTTCTCCATCATTTTTCTTCACATTCGAATTGGATGAATCAGAAACAGCATCTGCTCTCATATTTCCACCATTCTCTTGCTTTCTGCTCCTGCTCATACTCTTGCTGATGGTGTTCTCTACTCCCACAGCATGCTTTGATTTTCCACAACCCATTGTGTCTCTTTGGTTGAGAATGACAAGGAAAAACACAGATGGATTCTTCAATTCTACCGAGAAAGAGAACTAGAGGAAAATGACTAGTTTTTTTCCTCTGCTCTCTCTTCTTGGCCTCTTCCTCCACTTTTTGTTGGTTTAAAAGGGAAAATGCACCGGTTTTTCCGTTGGTATTCTGATGGCTCAAATAGTTTTTAGGGGAATCGGATGGACAAGCATTTTGAATAAATTACGAAAACATTATTTTTTTTTCTAAATATATATTTCGGTCTTTTTATTCTATTAAAGGAAAATTAGGCTTCCATTTGGTCTTTTTCTGATGCATTCTGATCATCAGGAATAAAGCTATATAATTTAAATGATCTTCGAGTTTAATTAAAAAAAAATAGTTAAAGTTCAATAATATATATTTTTCAAAAATATAATTCTTAAATTGGGAGGAAGAGCGATTGGAATCGAATTCTATCTCTTGGTTATCGAACATATCTTGTTAATGATATATTAAATGAATGTTATGTTGCAGGATTGGGAGGATTTTGTGCTTGTGGAATGCTGTCGAGGAGGAAAGATGAGCCAACGAAAGCTTCTCGTCTATGGGATAAGGTATGGCCCATTAAATTTAGTACCAACTTTTCTATCCCGCTGCTATCTGTGTCGTACTTTGCACTTCAAAAATTCTATAGTTGTTCAAAGAAATTAGTATAAAAATAAGTATAATAAAAAAATAAAATTGGCGAAAATATAATGCTTTTAGAGGAAAATGACATAGTAAATTTATTGAACTATTCTTTATTATTTATTGTGCAAATACATAATATAACTTAAATATATAGTAAATAAATGAAAAAAAGAGGAAATAGTTTTGATGATGTGATGTTTTAGAGTAGAAAATTATTAATAATGTGATGTTTTTGAAAGGTAAAGTGGCATAAATGTAATATGGATGACTATTCTATTTCGTTTTATAAATAAATAGATTTAAATGACTTACATTTTGATAAATAAAAATAAAGTTGGGATATACTAATATCATTGAAACTGCAATGTTCCAACTGAAAGCATAAGTGGTATTCTATTATTTTGATGGTGATTGCATTTCTTGTTGTAGAGAAGAGGTGCAAAAATTTATGCAGAGTTTCTTCACATCCGTGGGATTTACACTTGGATTGTAAAATTACTTGAGTTATTCTCGGGTAACTGTTTGGTCTGATCGGATTTTGCAAGTTCAGGCACAGAATATATTCATTGGTCAAGGCTGGAGTCAACGACATAAAATGCTCACGCTAGATCCACACCAACGTTCGACTTACCAGAATACCAATTTATTGTACATTTGTTCCGACAAAACACTCAGGTCATTACCTTAACATCGAATCTTTTTTTAACTTGTATTTTAGATTTATGTTCTTGAAATAATTTTGTCAGCTAAGAATGAACCCTACAAAATCTATGACTGATCACCTACTAGGGGCAGCTGGGGCTATTGAAGCTACAGCGACTTGATATCATGGTGCATTTGCTATAAACTGAAAAGAATCTATTTCATGATAAAACTGATGATGATTTTATATCACAGGCAATAGATTCATCCAAATATCAATCTTGAACATTCCGACCGAGGCGTGGTACCGTTTTCTCTATTGTTTTGTTCCATTTCATCACATCACCTCATATTTTATAACATCATTCAATACATTTCGGGATTCAAATGTTCTTGTCGGCTACAACAAGGAAAGTCTCGACATAAGAGTAGCCCTATCCAATTCGTTCGTCCATTTTATTCGCTCCTTGCTTGCTAGAATAAATATTACGAATATCAGCGCTATTTGAATATTTCATGCTAGAATATGTTGCGACAATCAAACAATATCAGTAGTGTACATAGCAAGTATATATTTCCAGTCTTGAAATACATAGCGTGTGAGAATGATACGAGAGTAACAAATTTAACAATGAAATTAAAGCGTGAGGTTGGACTCCAATGCTAATCTGAGAAGATGCAATGACTCCAATGCTAATCTGAGAAGATGCAATATTCATATATAACTTTTATAAAATGCATTAAAAACTCTATAGTTTCTGTGTTTTGTAGTAGCAATATCCTCAAATATCGGAAGATCCTTGCAATAAATCGTTCTAATGATTCGAAAGATAAAATGCCCAGAAACTGCAAAACCACATTAGCGAGACCGGAAAAGCTCATCAACTGCAAAGCGAAGCAGAATCAGCAAAGCTTATTCTTGACCCAGAGGAGGAGGAAAACAACAGGAACAGGGCCCATTTCCGAATCAAAGGTTTGGAGATAGATGCAAGTATTTGCATGAATTAGAATTCAACAAGAGATACAACGTTTGAGTCAACATCAGCCAAGCAGTGCTGCTCCACCCAAGATGGACCAGTCAAATGTTTCCATAGGTGTCATCAAAGAAAAAAACAAGAAACAACGCTACTTTGGCCTAGGAAATATATCAAAAGCCTTCCGTCGTGGAAAATCTAGTCAGCCATCATCCCAAACCAGTGAAGATGATATCCAAAAGATGAAAGAGAAAGTTACTCAACTCAGAGAGGAAGTAACATAGCTAAGGCATCAAACGTAAGGACAGATGACACATGAAGAAATGCGAGCACAAATGGAAGCGTTCTGCTCCCAATTCTTGTCTACTTACAGACCACCACCACCATCGTCACCTTAGATATAAACTTGTTATCACTTTCAAACTTTTGTTAATTATATAATGAAGTACTTGTAAGAATTTGATTGCACGATATCGTTAGTCCGTCGCTAATTGATTTAGCGACGGAAATAAGAGCTTCAACGACAGATATTTTCCGTCGCTATTCTGCGATTTTCTTATAGTGTGTTCACCTATATCATTGTATCTCTTTATTTGGTTGGAAATTCATTTTTCCAGTCGAAGCAACAACAAGATTGGAATCCCTTTTGGAACATATACATCGCCTTACTTAGTCTTCTCAATATTTCTAACTAACTTTCGCTGAGGATCTTCTCTGAAAATAATGCCATGCCTGCGAAATGGGCCCCCATATTCATTCATTCGATCAAAATGAACCCTTTCAGCGCTTTTCAGCACCTTTTCCCTGAAAGATACCTCGAGACACTTTTGAAGGTATTAGTTAGGATCACGTGCAAACGCGAGTTGTACCTTTGTTGCTTAAAATAATTAAATTGTAAAGAATAGAACTTTTATACATTTTTAATCATTTATTTATATAAAACTATTATAATAATAACATGATATTTGTTGATTTAAATTAAAATAAAAAAAATCCAAATTTTTTAAAATAGTCATTATTACTATAAAAAAGCAAAAATAATTACTTTTATAAATTCCTAATGGTTGAATCTGAGTGATCTTTCCAATTTACCCTTAAAAAGTTTGGAAAAAATATAAATTGCGAAATTCCATGCAAGCCAAGTGATTGAAAGTAATTTTAATAGGAGAGTACCTGAAGTATCCAATTGGAAATCCGTAATTCTCGAATTCTTTTTTAATTTTTGTGTTTTTTTATTTTTATTTAATGTGTTTTGTATATTGCATTAATTTATGCAATTTAAACACCGGAGTATCCAATTAGAGTTTCCGTAATTTTCAAGTATTTTAATGTGTTGAATTATTTATTTAATTTTAACTGCGGAGTATCCGACACTATCGAGTACTTTTACTTTTTAATTGTTAATCATGGCATACTCATGGCTTACTCGTGGCATACCCGGCATTTTTGTGGAGTTTGCAGCTTTTTCACATTATTTTTTTAAAATTAATCTATAAAAGTTGTAAAATAATTCGCAAAAATCTGGAAATGCTGGATAAATTTTGGATAAGTCGGATACTCCGCTACTCAATTTATTAGGATGTTACATGTTTCTCAATTCCAATGAAAAAGCTGACCGAGATGTACGATGAAAGCTATTTGTAAGTTAAAATTCTGAAAAATAAAGCAAATTAGTCAATTTGGCTATTGATGAATGTTGTTATAAAAGTGACTATTTTTGCATTTGTTATTTTCAATTTGGCTATTCCATATTGGCCTCTGATAAAATTAAGGGATTCATTCGATTAAACAACTAATGTACTTGTATTGTTCATCATAAATGAAATATTGTTTATGAAATACTTAATATTCTTTTTAAGAAATACTCCCTCCGTTCCCGAGTTATTAGTCCCACTTTCCTTTCTCGTCTGTCCCGTTTATTAGTCTCATTTCCTAAAATGGAAAGTAATTAACATTTAATTACTCATTAATTATTAATTTAAAAAAATAAACTAAACCCCACCTACACCCCAATACCACCCTCTCCCTCTTATTTTGTGAAAACATTCTCTTTCTATCATCGTCTCTCACTCTCCCTCTCCCTCTTCGGTTGGAACCCTAGTTCCAATCGCCGCCTTACCCGGCAGATTT
>AYJT01069911.1:0-22449 GCA_001278415.1 Ocimum tenuiflorum
TCTGGCTGTTTGTTGGTCATCCTTTTGTAAATGAGACACCTTTCCAACATTTGTATGAATGTTAAATGAGTAATTTTCATAAAATGTTTGGTGGGACAAATAATCACAATTTAGTTATGTATCCTGCTTCAAGTCAAATACTCTTCTTTTTTTTGTTGAGCCCTTCGTCCCGCGAGTTGTTTCTATTATTACATCCTTTCATTCTTTGCTCTTGACACTTTCTTCCCATTTTCTTGAAATTCTTTCAATTACTCGGCGCAAAGGGGTGAGTATCCAGCCTCAATAGTAGACTCAGTCAGTAAGTAAGAGATAATAAAGATCCTAACCAGAGATTTTCCACAACTTTTACACAAGAAACATAACATATGCACACCATAACACAGGTTACATTACCTGCAGCGGGGACAAAATAGAGGAGGTAGCTTAACTAATTATTATGAAATAGTATCTCAATATCTGATAGTTGTTAGCTTGCATTATGTTCAACAACTTAACATTATGTGATCAGAGCTTAATAAAGTAATTTCCTCCCAGACCAAAGTAGGGGATCACATTGCCATTTCCAATTGTTTAGTGAGTTGCATCTAACAAGCTAAAAGTTAGGTATAAAAGTAAATACTTTAAATGTTACCTTATTTATCCATGAGGGCAGGTGCTTAAATACTACATTTTTCATGATTCTACTAATCTACCACTTGATTTTGATATACGGGACTAAGGGTCATTTCTTACATCTTGCACTTCAAGCATATGCACTAGATTGGAACTGTCTGTAAGCAGTTTTGACAGACGGGAATACATATATACGTCGAAAGCAATCTGATGAAATAGTGAATAAGCTACATTCCACATGCCATATCTAACAAAATGCAAGCTAGCATCCGCTAGTTGAAATTGAAAATACAAAACATCAAAAGATGATGAAATCTATCAAGATTGGTTTTAAACAGCTTAAGTTTTGCTCCCATAGGCCGAAATATTTAATTTCAAAAGATCTCAAAGGTATACATAAGAAATTGGCAGCAATTTTATGAAACATCTGGCAGTGAAAGTCATGAATAGGCATTCAAAGAACAAGAATAACACCAAACAACAGATTTCACCTGAATTATACAGTTCCGATCTACAGATTTTGCAACAATTGTCAAAAGCCACCAGCATCGAAGTATATGAACTTCTTAAAAATTTAAGCGAAGATGAAGAGCATGGTGCAAATATTAGCACAGGGAATGACAAACTCCTGCTAAAACAGTAGCACTGATATCTTACAATGGATTTTAGAGGAGATTCTAGAAGAAAAAGATTTGACTTCTGAAGTACTACGGTCTCATTTAATATTAGATTTCGTAATCCTTAATTGGTAAACCGGAATGGCATTATCAGAACTGCCAAGCATGAGTTATGGAAGACCTTGATTATGATAGGTGTATCATGAAGATATAAGAGCAACTTAACGCAATCCATTAATTAAAATTACTATGGATATCCATAATCAGTATAAAACGATATTCTATAATAACCACCAAACATGAGCCATGCAAGACTTCAGTGTGTAGAAGGTATAAGAGAAATTTTCGGACATCCTTATTTATTATTTTTAGCTTAATTTTTCAATCTTTCGACATGGTGTCATTTCTATGGAATTTAAAGCAGCATGTAGAAAAATCTTAGACATATGACACATTATTTCAAGAAAATATGCAATTTGTGTAATCAGTTAAACCTCAAAGTTGCACTAATCATTTAAAGTCTCACTTAATCCATCTCAAATAAAAGATCAAGGGGACACAGAAATCATCAATACTATGGATGTTCGAGAAAACATAATTATCCCAAACAAGTTAACATTGTAACAACAATAATGGAAACGACACAACAATATACTTCTCTGCAATGTTTCCTCACAAAAAATCAATCCAAAGGGTGCAATCCAGAAGCACTATGATGTCAAATTAAGCAAGATAAAGTAGATGTTTCCAACCAATTGCAGAGAGACGTACAAAACAGGGAACTTATACTCCAGGCATAAGCATATACATAAAATTACTTTTAGAAAAAGAATACACAGAAAAGTAACAAAAAAGGCCAATTAATATTCCCACGGATAAATAACGACTATAAAGCAAACACAAGAAAACCCTTTAACTGGCAAACAATCACCTTCACTTTAACACAAAACTTAAAAGGAGCATCAGAAAAGCAACGAGGGAATCAAAGAATTTGAACTAGGATGGACCAAAACTAAGCCAAGAAATAAAAACCAAATAGCCCTAGAAAAACAAATGGCATCAGCTATGAAGCTAAGCTAAAAGCTACGCCGAAAAGAACCAAATTAAACAGAACCCAGAAAAATTAACTCAAGAAAATCCGAAAGCAGAACAAATCTCACATTGCTACCCTTCCAAACTTCGTGCACGCGCTTAGCCATTCAGCTGTACAATCACAAACCGACAAAAGAACGAAACCCCAGAAAAGAAGGAAACCGTTGCTCAGATATTCCGGAAGTGAATCGAATATTTCAAACTTGCCCACGCTGGGTTCATCTCATAAAAGCCACACGCAGCGACTGTGAGAGTAAAACACCTTTTTCAGTAATTTATATTGAGCTTTTTCTTCGTTTGCGCGTAATAATTAGAGGATGCTGAATTTGGAAATGCAGCGAATTTAAGGTGGGTATTTTTAGGTATTTTGAATAGCTGAGGGGTCTTCGTCTCCGCTTTTCTGATCTGTGAGATAATTGACAGTGGAAGAAGGTTTTGGAGTTTTCAGGCTGCGGAAGAATTTTATTGTATTTTATTTTTGGAATGTTTTTTGGGAAATGAGTACTCTCTTTTACCACTTTCATTTGACTAGACTATCTATCTGTAAAATTAAAACTAAAATTAAAATTATCATATCATTGTGTGGCTTACTATAAAGTATAAACACACCCCACAAATAAAATACGATAAATCAAAGAGAGAAAATTTAAAAACATTCTAGCAAGTCAACCACCTCTCATAATAAATTAAAGGATTTAATTCTCATTCTCCCCTTCCAACTAAAAAAATAGGTGTCATACATAATTCATCATATTTGCTATTTGTGTTGATGGTGTTTTTGCAAGTGGTTTAGAATATCCCTCTATAAATTGCATTTTCTCCAAATGAATAAACTGCATTTATAATTTATATTCGTTTGAGAATATTTCAGTATTGACACTTGTATGTTAATACTCTTCGGACTAATTAACTCATAATGAAGATGCATTTTTATGAAAGAAAATAAAGTTATGTTCAGAATTATTACATTTCTAGTAGAAAATTCCTATTCAGTTTCGATGGGTGACTAGTCCTCCTACCATATATGACAAGTTAATAGCTTCTTTGATTCGAAGTTAAATCCAAAGTTGCGTGAAAGATAAAAATGTGTTACATACCATACCATGCATAACACCTGGAAGAGATACTTGATTAAGATTAGACTAAATTATTCTTCACCTTTATTGACCCTATTTAATAGGATATCTTATGAATTTATATTTCTACATATATTATAATAGTACAAGAAAAGGTCTCATGTTAGATCTGCCTAAATTATTTAGGTAGATGTCAGTATAAGATCCAGGGAGTGTATGAGTATGGGTTTAGGATTCACCTAAATCGTTTAGACGGTATGACACAAGCGTTTGCCATACTATAATATTTCTAACCAAATATTAAAATTATCAATGGATAAATATACGCATGCCATATAAGAATATTTTTCACATCGCATTAACGAATTGCAAGTATGGACAATTTCAGTGGTTAGAACAAAATAATGTGCCGTTCCATAAGCGCGTCTGCAAATCTAAATTAATTTGTTTGGACGTTAGCAGTTAATTGATATATTTGTTTATTCTATTATTCATATAATATTGAGTTAATAATTCTGGTTTATGGATTTAAATGTAGGATCAAACTCGATGCCTACAACTTCTTATGAATAATGGCAATACTTTAAATTGTACTGTAATTATTATTCACGGCATTAGTATAATCGTATAGGAGGTGAATCCGTGCGAATTGCATATATAAATGCCTATTTTTACGTGAACTTACTGGAAAATACAAAAATTTCCGTGAATCATTAAATAAACAAATAATCATCATCAATCCACAATGACGTTTATCCGAGTTAAAATATGCAGTGGCGAGTAGGCACGATCAGATAATTCAACTAAAATTCCTATTGTCTTCTTCCAGCTTTTTTGTTTTTTTTTTTTTAATTATAATTTGTTTTATTTTTTGGTTTATTTTTTTGGGGGCTACTGAGGACGAATTGGAAGACTTACTCTCACAGATATTCAGATGAAAATTAGAAACAAAAATTAACGTTTCTCTAAACAATCTTGCAATAAATACTTTTTTTTTAATGTAAGTATAATATTAAATAAATTCTACTATGGAGTCCTCACATAAACTATAACCATTGATCTTTAAGATAATGAAAAATGTGTTTATCGTTACACTTCGTAGTAGGTAAGAAGAAATACTGTTTGTAATTGTGAATGTGTTCTTTATATTGTACGTACTTCAAAAAAAAATAAATGAATAAATAAAAGGCTTCCTATATTATTAAGTACTAACATGCATGGGGAAATTATTACGTGTTCTTTTTCGTTTTTATTTTTATTTTTTTACTCATTTTTTACTGTGGATTGAAGAGCCAACAATGTAGCCAACTATGAATCCAAAATAAATTGAGTAGTCAAAAAATTGAACGATAGTACTGATGACATATATTACAAAAAAGATAAAGTTCCATGCTTTGGAAATAAAATAAAAATAATTTTTAACAATAAAGTCTTATTGAATAAGGGTAAGGTTGGAAACTTATTCAAGTTATATTATTTTTCTAAAAAATTGATTTATGTGGTGATACATGACCATGATATTTGATTTCTTACTTTTTATGTCAAAATTCGAATTCGAGAAGTGAATGAGGTCACTCACTGGATAGCAAGAGAGAAGGACTACATCAAAGAGTCAAGTTGCATTGCAACCCGAGTGGTCATTTAAGATTCATTCTACTGATTTAACTTGAGCCAATGGAATATCTTTTCCATGGAATATAGTTGTTTTTTCCTCTAAAAAAAATAAATAAATTTAAAAAAAACAAAACGAAGTAAACAGAAAGCATATAGATGAACTCCGACCAATACTAGTAATAAAATAATTTATTTACCCATTAAACCTGCCAATATTGTTGTCATTCATAGATACAACAGTGATAACAAGCTTATACAGATAAAATAATGATGTCTTCAACACAAGAGATGGAGGAGAAAGGAGATGCTCTGGGCTCACCTGAAGATGGCAGGAGGCCTCCCTACATCAAATTTAAAATCCAGAACCCCGATACACAGTATTGTGCGAGCGCAAACGTTAATATCAAGAGGAGAAACAAAAAAGGCCCATTTCACCAAAACTGGAAAGCAAGCAAGAAATGGTCATAGCAGATCAGTGAATAGTGAAGGCATCTTGCATTGCCTCGAAGTTTCCTTTCCTCTCATTTGGCGACAGTTCTAGGGGATGATCCAACCAGTGGTTTGCTGCGCGCACTTAAAAAACATATCAGAGGCTGATCATTGTATTAATCAAGTCCATCAGCTCCTGAGAAATAGGCCAGACTACATGATTCTGCATGTACAAGTTTTTTTCCTATGATCAAATTCGTCGTCTGATCCGTCTTCACTGAGAGCGCATGAAATGCTTTATTAGAAAGAGTGTAGTACAAATACACTCACAGATAAGTGCATCTTCATAAAGTTAAGTTCTACCGTGAACTTTAATCTATATAGGATAACGCAGACAAATTGACAATAACATCAGTGAATCAATACTGAAAATACAAGTCATAAAGCTGGCAACAAGATTCTACTATTCAGATCATATCTATCAATAATGTAATTCAAGGGTGATCCACAAGTAGAAATTCTGTTTTGCATCTGTCGTGTCGTTTATCTAAAGTGCCCATGACCATGTGCGAGAGGCTTTTCTAAAATTTAATTGCTTTGGTCATTTTACAAACTAGTTTTTAAAAAGAACTTTTTCTGTAGTTTAATTGTTAAAGCAATTCTACTACAACTCACTTCATCATTTGGTGCAATAGAATTGGTCCAACATGTTCTGTATAAAACTATATACTTCGGTCATTAGATGTTGGAGTAATAATTTTAGCCTAATAGGTACTTGGGTGTACATATTGCCTAACGATTTACTCAGTAAAAGAATACTTTGGTCATTAAAAAACCTTACTTAAAAGCAGATACTGTTACAAACCCTCTCATAAGCTGTCAACAACTATCACGAAACAAATCATAATTAACTGAGGTTGCATAAGGCTACTAAATAAAATGACAGCTGATGTTTTCGCGGCCTTGTCCTCTTAATTAAAAATATATTGACTTGGACAATGGAGATCACACAGAAAAACAGAAGGGCAGCAATTTGGTATTGGAGTAACACGCGTAGCACCAACAATTGAGTTGGAACAGATACAGAAAAGGGGAGAAAAACACCTTCTTGCAGACAGCAAAAGATTTGGCTTTCACATGCATGGCTTCATATAAAACAAATAAGAGAACAACTGAACAAGCGAAAAATCTGGAATAATTTCAAAAAGCCCCATACTAATACAATTAATTCAAGATTTTGTTAAAAAATTTATTCACAATAAGCTATCTTTACCTCATTTCAAATTCCCGTATCTCAAAAAGCTCTCCCCCAGTCGCATCTGTCCACTGCACTTTCCTTTCCATTTGACAAGCAATGCTTTTGTCATGTTCACCTTTGGCCGAGTTTCCACCGTCAAAAGTGCAAGCAACTGGAGCAATATTTACAGACTTCTTTAAGCTACTCTTGAGTTTCTCTATCGTCCTAATATTTTCATCGCAGCCAACAGGCTCAACAGATTGCACTTGTTCTTTGCTCTTATAAAAATCTACAGGTTCTGGCAAAACCTCTTGGTTGTGAGTGGGTCCCACTTTCAAAGCAGACGAGTTTTCAGGTCCAGCAGCAGCACAACCAAAGCATACTAAGCAGGCGCACCCAGGGACAAAACGGTTCTTCCGAGGAGCCAGCTGGAGATGAGGATAAGGATCAGTCTCTTGGTCCACCAACTGGTACTGACTCCACGGCGTAACTCTCATGGGTTCCTCCTCGTTTTTCTGGCCCAATAGAAGAAGGGTCAAGCCCTTACTGTATCCTGAAGCTGAAGAAGAGAAGAAACCCCCTCCTTCTACGGCAAGTAACATCAGTTCTTCTCATCTGACCATCAACCTCAAATGCTTCGTGTTTAGCTATTTTTACACCCCACGCATCGTAATTCACCTGCCGCAATCATTCATATCACAATATTATTTAAGCATCCAAATTTTCCTTCTACAATTTAAGAACAGAGCTGCAAACACATGTAAGATCATCCGGATTTAAAATTATCCATAATAAACTAAAGTTCTCAAGATAATTCTGAGCAATCCAATCCAACAGTATGGCAACATTCAAGATCAAGTACAGCAAACATGCCCACTCAAGAAAGAAACTTGCCGGAAAAACACAAAAAGAAAAAAGGCCATAGATATTGATGAATTCAACACATAATTCTCCAATATCAACAGACTTTCAACACTAGACTTGAATAGCCTCATAAAACCGAAAATAAACAATAAATGAATTGAATAGAGTGGCACGCTTTTAACAGACAAGTCAACAGCATTTATCCAAGCAACAGTCAACTAAAAGGTCAAAAAAATCCGATAATGAATATGCAGCAACTATGTAGCAGCCAAATCCAATCAACAAAGGCATATGCACTTACTACAGCTCTACCATCGCACCTGCTATACATATTACGCACGAAAGCAGATAGATGCATATTAGGCAGATATGAATATATTCACACAGATCTGAATCGATGTCGGGAGAGCAATCTCACAGAGCGGAAATCTGCATCTACGATCGCGAACAGATTTTCTGGCGGATGAATACGAGCATGAGAAGATTATCCAATTCCAGAATAGAAATGGGAACCTTTTTTGGTCTCAATTATTTATGTTGTTTTTGCTTCTTTTGGGGGTTGTGAATTAGAAAGCATATGAATGAATAAATGTGACAAGTTGAAACTAATGACAAAAATTAATTAGAGAGAGAGAGAGAGGCTAATGACTGCGTGGCCGATGATAGCGATGGGTGCCTACATAATTTCAGGTTAAAATACATGTAAAAGTCTCTCTTAGACCGCATTTCAACTTAAAATCTAAATTGAGTATGAGTTTAAATTTAGAATCTAAAATCAATATGGATTTGGATCGATAAAAATGAATTATTTAAATACACCTACATCATTTGAGTGATCTAACACATATTTTTATCAAAATACATATATTTTTCACTCAAAAAAGTATGTTTTATCAAATACCCATAGTTGTACTGAATTTTAGAATTTACTAGTTATAATTATTTGTGTGTAGACTAGAATTGTTCTGTTGAGTAAATATGAGAAATCTTTATTGCTATATTACAAACGAAGGAAAAGTCATTTTGATTATAGTTTGTAAACGGTAAATTTTACATGGGAAAATCCAACCACAATATTTATTTGGTTCATGTCGTATGCATTTACTGGAAGATTTCCAATTGAAATGAAAATTCTCAAATATGCATTCCTTCCATCGTAAATAAAAAATTAAATATGTTATCTGATCTACTCAAACAATTAATTTTATTGTTTTTAAGGGTATTTTATTGGTTCTTAGATAGTGTCGTCTAATCAAATAATAAACCATATTCATCCATCTTATGAATTAACGAGCGAAACTAAATAAAATTATCTACATAATATCCCGATTTCATAGCATGCAAAATTTTTGTTGTTAAAAAATTCAATGTGTATAATATACATTAATTCGTCGGGAGAATATTATTATATAAATGTCAGGAGAATATTATTATATAAACGTGTGCATGTTATTATATAAACACAAGCATGTTATTATGAAATACTGTAATTCATGTAAACGTGCATGTTCCACCGTTTAAACGTGAGAATACTATTGTTATTGTATGAATGTGTTTTTGTTGCAGCAGAATACTACACATAATAGTCGTACCATGTATGTACTCTTATCACAAAAGACCACATGTCTTAATTTCAACATAAACGTGCGTCAATAGAATTGCAAGCATGTTTTAGGTTCCAAGACATAATTTGTGAGCAAAATGTATGTTTCCGTGCAATTTACATGTGAACATATACAATCATAATTTTAAGAAATAGCATGAAACTTAATTAATTTAATATATGAAATGTAAAATATAATTTTAGACAAGTAAATTATAATTATTCAAATATTTGAGTAATTTTAGAAAAGCAAGAGAAGATCTAATGCAATTTTAAAAAATACCCAGAACTCCAAAAATATTGCACAAAATACACGAGAATATGCTCACCAAAAGGTTAATTGGACCACTTATTGAAATTTTCAATGAATCAAATTCATTCTAATTTTTCACCTAAAGATCTATTGCCTCTTGTACGTATGTATTATATACACAAAACCAAAACAGTACACATCCAAATTAGAATCAGCTTGGCTGAATTAGTGTGTGTTGAATTGAGCCCTAATTTAAGCTACCCTTGTAAGTTTGGAGTTTTAAATTCTTAAATCGAACAACTCACAAAATTTTGTCGAATTTAATATAATTAATTTTAGCTAACTAAGCTTAACACGATTCGACTTGCGGGCGACCCTGTCTGTATTAACTTTATGATGTTTTCTCATGGTATTTAGTGGTTTACAATTTAAGCACTAGTATTTTCACATACACGATCATATTAGTGCAATGTCTATTAAATTACAATTACCAGATGATGCAAAACAAACATTACTGAATAAAAACGGAACCTCCAATCTAAAACACACACAAGAAAAGGAATATGTAACACATGATAGTATGGAATCTCTAGATTAAATTGAAAGTGATTAGCAACACATTCATGTTTTTTCTATTCTCACTACTTCACCGTGAAACATGAAAATCACAATATCAAAAGGAAAGGACAAAATGTAACTACATAATTCAAGGCCAAAAGTTATTAAGGACCCCCTTTCATGGTGTCGTACCTTGGCGAATTCGATTCAGATTGTGAAGCCACAGCTTCTAACCAATTCGAGCGAGAAGCCTCCGGAATTTCCTTCATCCATGTGTAGCGATCCTTCGTTGTCGACACCATGTCTCCAAGAAGATAAATTCCAATCCATCTAAATGGGAAACCCCACCCGCCCTCGCATATTTATTCAGAGCAAGTGGATTGAAGGATAACAGCAATGTGGAGGACCAACAATTTTATTATCCACCCCATCTCCCGCAACGTCAAGCCTATAATCCGGAGCAAAATTGCTCAAGAATCTTGGAAAAAGCTTCAGAGTTCGATCACAAGCCGTGGAAGGAACATCGATCATGGAGATTGGGTTTCTAGAAAATCAGATTGTAAAAACTTCAATCGCCAATACGAGTGCAAACACCTCTAGTCGCGTGAGGAACCTATCTTTTTTCTTTTCCTAGATATTTCATGGGTCATCTCTGCGCTTCTATTGCCAAATTTCAAACTGCGCAGCTGTAGGGAGGGCTAGTTCGTAGGCTAGTCTGTCTGTTCTTGAATAGAACTACAATGTGCAGGAGCTTCAAACAACTAACCACAATCGTCTCGCACCCTCCTCTTTTTCCCGGGCTTGGGACCGGCTGTGCCGGGGTACCCCAACACAGGCAGAGTTACACGAGTTTTGCCTACCTATAACCACACGCCACCCACACAAAACAAACACAAATATTTACAATAAATATGACTAAGCTCTAGTTATGGCAAACAGAGCAACCAAAAGGTTAATCTACCACTAGATGAAAGAACACTTTAATGTACACAGTGACAATATAATCACTTAGCTCAAGAGGTAGCAATGAGAAACAGCATAGAATTCAAATGGTGCAGTTAAAACAAACAACACAGATGCACAATCGTAAGATCTCACAGGATGCAAGCGCAAACTTCAGTTCAGTAACATAAACAGTTTCAAAAATCTTCAAAACTCAGAAAGGAAGATGATAATTTAATTCTTGAAAAGGGTGATTCAAAGACCAAAGCTCTCACAATCCGATAAAGCTATATATATAACCAACTTGTTAATCAACAACACATAAAGTGAATTTAACAATTTATATTAGCCTCAGTACTACGTAGTGCAATATTTAAAGAGCTAAACTAACAGGCTAGATGAACGATGCAACTTGACAAAATACGAAGTTAAAAACAAGACATTCACTTCATCAAAAGCAAGATTCAAGACGAAAGGAAATTTTGAAGTCCTTCCAAAATATTATTGCGAGCAATATAAGTTGAAAATCAAACATGTTGTCGAGTGAAATTACTGGTTACCACCTGATCAGCTTTGTAAAAAGTAGCCTAATATAAAGATCACGATAAAAAAATAATTTACACAAAGTTGCATAGACTACAGTAAACCACCGATAAAAAAGTAACGTAAAGGTAAAATATTAATGTAGGGTAAACACTTGTAATAATCACTGGAAAAATCATATACTTCATCCATTGCATTTTGTTCAGCTGTCATTTTTTTGGCTTGGAAGTACTGCTCTTACATGCATTGCATCAATGCATAATTCTTAGATTCATGTTATACATTACCTTGTAATAAAAAGTTGGACTATGTCAATTGATTCAGGAGAAAATGTACAAGATGCAATTTGACATACAACGTTTCAAGTAAATGTATGTGTACAACATCCAATTCCAAGACCAATGGAGAGAGAGATCAGAAATGAAAAAGGTACTATGGTTCCCAATGATATATCAATCAAAACCAGTTCAATAAATGACAAAGGTAGTAATGTATACTACCTGCAAAGAATTAGTACACAAATACATTCTAAACAAGGTACTTAATCTCAATACACTAGAAAGGGTACTCCAGCCAAGTTCACAACAAAAGATTGCAACTACGTGAAGTATATACCCAGAAATACAGAAGGCCAACCTTAACAGAAAGCAAACCTTATGACCTAAAAAATAGGTGAAATACCACCTCGGCCCCTCCAGCAGTTCTTCAGCATGCAGGTCCAACTCTGCCTCCAGAAAACTTCAAAAATAGGGAACCAGAGATGACAGGATAAAGTAGCAAAAGTAATTAGCTCCTTGGAGTTCCACTATGAACATGTTCCTCCAATAAACAAATACATCTTGAAAATGAAGTGCCATGAATAATGTTGAATGGGTGAGGACAAACAGAAGACCAATAACCATCTACCCACCTCTCCATCCAAATGCGTACAAACAAAAATGCACGAACAAGTTAGCTTCCACCAAATACCACATAAATGCAACTACGTTCACAAATTATAGCCCAACTCACTTTAGCCTTACCCACAGAGGAAGTAGCACATCTAAGATCTCCAATCAATTCCAACATCTCCATGTCAAATAAAATTTTGACCAACAAAAACCTCATCAACTGCAAAGCTTCTCTCCTACTTTACAAACTCCTGTGACAGCAGGGTTAGGCAGAAAATGACGTCCACATTCAACATTACAAAAAATTAACACTGAACGAGCAAAAGAAATCAAGAATCAAACCAGGAACGCATTCCTACTGGAAACATAAAGGAGCCAAACCCAAATGTCTCAAGACATCTGGCAAATGAACAGCATAATTATAAGCAAGTGGAAAGACCAGGCAGAAGATAAAATGAAGCAATATCCCTCATTCACTCTGATCAAGAATTAATCGGATATTTGTCGTTCAGCAGAAACAGTGACTAAACTAATCAGATGTGAACACCCAAAGATCTCAAAACATCTGGCAAATGAATAACATAACTATAAGCAAGGGGGAAGAGACTCAGAAAATAAAATGGAGCTATACAACTTCACTCCCTAATTCACACAGTGATTGAGAATTAACTGGTATTTCTCATTCAGCAGAAACAGTGTACACCCATCAAACACACTGGACACCAGCACAAGATGGTCATCAAGTCCCTATGCTCCAGATATTATAGACATCTAAAAATGAAGAGCATACTAATAAGCAAGGGGAGAAAGCTACTGGTAGCAGATAAAACAGATCAGGAAAACTCCACTCCCTGAGTCGATGCATACATCCATTGCATATTCACAATTCAGCTGACAACCAAGCAAACCCATTCGACAAGGGTGACACCAGAGCCCAAGCAAAGAACTTCAACAAATCAAACGCGTACTGCAGATATAGTAGACTGAAATGGATCCCCAAAAAAATGCAATGGGGGTTACAGTGTATAAATTGCAACGGATCCCCAAAAAAATGCTTTCCTGCATAACAAAAAACACCACCACCAAAAAGCATATTTCACATAGAATATAACAGGGGAGAGAAAGTAAGACAAACCACTTCTTCCCATTGTCACCAACCTTTCACCACCAGAACTTGAACCTCTGGAGCGTAAAAATTTTTAAGAACATGAGAAGGTCAATAGACTAATACAACACTACTATACTCCCTCCATCAGCACTACATCAATGTCGTCAGCAACAGTCCATGTTCACCAACCAAGATATTTGCAACCTAAACAGATTTCAGGAATAGACTGAACCATATCTGGTTATCTGTGATCTCAAATAAAGTAAACAAAAACTAGATCAACTGCAACTCTCTTGAGCCATCAGCAGAGCTTTTATAGAACCATGTTTATAAATTGCAATGTATCCCCAAATGGATGTCTTCCTACAGGACAAAAAAACAACCCCAACAAAAAATATATTTCATATAACAGGTGGAAAGAAGGTAAGACAAACCACAGCTCCTCATTGTCACCGACCAATCACCACCAGAACCTCTGGAAAGGAATAAATTTCCAACAACACTACTATACTCCCTCCATCAACACTACATCAATGTCGTCAACAACAGCCCACGTTCACCAACCAAGATATTCGCAACCTAAAACAGATTCCAGGAATACACAAAATCTCCAATAAAGTAAACAAAATCTAGATCAACTGAAACTCCCTTGAGACTTCGCAGAGCTTTTCTAGAACCATGTTTATAAATTGCAAT
This sequence comes from Ocimum tenuiflorum, assembly GCA_001278415.1. Classification (NCBI taxonomy): domain Eukaryota; kingdom Viridiplantae; phylum Streptophyta; class Magnoliopsida; order Lamiales; family Lamiaceae; genus Ocimum; species Ocimum tenuiflorum. The sequence continues at coordinate 14,135 of AYJT01069911.1, forward strand.
GTTTCCACAAATGGATGTCTTCCTACAGAAGATAAAACAACACCACCAAAAAATATATTTCATATAACAGGTAGAAAGAAGGTAAGATAAACCACAGCTCCTCATTATCACCAACCAATCACCACCAGAACCTCTGAGAGGAAAAAATTTCCACCAGAACTTGAACCTCTGGAGAGGAAAAATTTTAAGAACATGAAAAGGCTAAGTTAAAATAAACAAATAAAACACTATATACTCCCTCCATCAACACTACATCAATGTCAGCATCAACAGTCCATCATGTTCACCAACCAGACCAAGATATTCGCGACCTGAACAGATTCAGGAATGAATCATATGTGTTTATCTTTGATCTCAAATAAAGAAGAATGAACAAAAACTAGATCAACTGTGACACCATTCACTCGTCAACATAGCTTCTAGAATCGTGTTTAGAAATTGCACTTGAAGCCCAAACAAATGTGTTCCTACAGCACAATAAACAACCAACAAGCCAGAAAGTATAATTAACAGGTGGAAAGAAATAGAGTCGAACCACAACTCCCCATTGTCACCAGCCAATCACCACCAGAACTTGGAACTCTGGAGAAGAGAAAGATATAAGAACATGAAGAAGGCAAAGGAAAAATGAACAGAATACAACACTATTTTACTCCCTCCGTTAAACACCATCTACGTCGACATCAACATCCATCATGTTCACCAACCAGACCACGATATTCGAAACCTAAACAGATTTCAGGAATAGACGGAATCATATTTGGTTATATGTGAACTCAAATAAAGAAGAGAGCAAACAACCCTTGAGTCGTCAGTAGATCTTCTAGAATCATGTTTTATAAATTGCACTGGGTTCCCCAAATGAGTGTCTTCCTAAAGAACAAGGAACAACAATCAACAAAATTATGAACTGGTGGAGAACACATGTATGATGTTAGAACATGAGACGAGGATGAAGTGGAAGAGAAACTCATTACAGCAGAAGCTTTCTAAAAACTTCATTAGATCTCAAACAACTGAAGAACCAAGACAACACGCTTGAGGTTAACAGATGCTACAGAGTTGCGTGTAAATAGATAATTAACACGAGGTAAAGAGATTGTAACACGGTATCAAAAGGTTAATACACACACACGAAACACAATGGGGGCGTTAGTTAACACACAAAATGCATAAAAAACCTGAGAAGGTAATTCTCTTAAATTGGGAAACTTCCGAGAAACTAGCTCGACTTCAATAAAAATGGCACCTGAGGTTGTAGAAAAGGGTATGCCGTTACAGCTATTCTGTAATTAGAAAAGGAGGTTGAGGCCGATATAAAAAAAGAACTGCAACTTAATATCTTAATGGATCAGTTGGCGGCCGATAAGTTGAATATCCCTTAAATTTTAAACAAGCCTCCGTTCAAATTATGGTTCTCACTTTTCCGGCAAGCCAATCAGCTGTTATCCTTTCAATATCACGAAAATCGTGCAACAATTGAGCAACTTCCAGAATTAGGATACACAGATCTAAAGGGAAGTAGAATAAAATAAACCCAAACAAATTTTCTTATAAAATAGTTCCAATTCCAAGATGTACCATTTAGATTGCAACCAAATTATCTCGTGCAAATTACGGAGGCCCTGCGAAACAAAATTCCTGCACCAGACTGCGGACCTAGGCATACAATCACCGACAAAAACTCACGGAAAAATATCTTCAAACTGCTCATCAGTGTAAGACAACGAGAGAATCCAGATTAACATCCAGAAAATAACTGGGCAAAGGCACTTCCAAAAACTGACTAAGATTACCAGAAAAAATCCAGTTCTAAACTCTATCCGCCCCCGAATCATGAACCGCTGGAAAATAACCGAATAAATCCAATAAAATCACAACAACGACCTAAAAACCACGGAAAAGGTTGAAAGAAGATTGCACCGAAAACCTCCACTTGATCATCAAATCTCTCCGGATCAAATTCATCGATAGAAAATACCACCACAGGATCAAAAATAAACCAACAAATACAATAAGCATCGTAAAGAATCGGAACGATCATCAGACTGCACGAACAAAGATAGTAAAATCCACCACAGAAGCAAACGTTAAGAAGAAGCCATAAAACCAACAGGGGAAAACCCCGGAGGGCTCGTTTATCTTAAGATGCAACTAGGGTATTTATAGGGGAAGGGGTTCAGAATGGACGGACGAGATTAGCCGATGAAAGTATGTCGGTTTGGTGAGATAATAATAAATATTAAATTCCCTTGGTAGGATGGATTTGGTCGGATAATGATGAATATTAAATATTAAATAAAACTCATTTTTTGGGTTGGATTTGATGACGCGTCGAAAGAGAGCCAATTTTGACCCGGTGGCGTGGAAACGACGCAACGGTCAACAAATTGACCGGAATTAATTTACCAACCTTTTCAACTAATTATTAATATAAAAATTCATTATTCATTATTTGATAATTTCTCTGAGAATAATTAGATCATCTCTTGCCATAAAGTATAATGCTGCATTAATCAAATAATAATTCCACTTTAATATTTTCCAATAATAATAAATCAGCCTCAATCCATATACCCAATTTAAAAGAAATAATATCCTCAATTTATTCATTTTTACACTACTTTATATTTTTAAGATACCATTTGACCTCTTTATATTTTGAGATTAAATTTTATATAATAATAATTACAGTTAATACCCAATAAATTATGACACCCCCTCCTTGTACAAATATAAAAATTATAACACCCCATCAAGGTCTATTTATATCTTAGTACAACAACTCTTATTGAGGGCATAATGATAGTCAAACATGAACTAAATCAACGGTGCTTGGAGTGATTGCAACAATAAACTTAAAAAAACTACTTTAATATTGTCACGTCAGTACTACATCAAAAGTTCAAACTCATCAATTTTTTCAAACTTATCACTACAACAATAAACTTACAATATCGGCTTTACTAGGGTCCACACACATATTTATTGATATAATTAATAATGGTAAATATATATTACTAAAAATATATTATTTACAATATTAGATTAAATTTTACTTTAATATATTATTTTGCATATTAATTTAGTTTTTGACTCAAATATTTTGAATTTAATAAAATTATGAAAAATTGCAAATTAAATTAATGGTCCACATTAATAAAAAGAAAAGAAAAATTTAGAAAAAAAGACAACAACATATTACTAAAAAAAATTAAACAATATATTTTTTCGTGCATCCTCTTGTCTCTCCTTGAATTTCTTTATCTTTTGATCCATAGGACATGGAAAACTCTTGACAAATGAAACTCATTCTGGATAGATCTCATATGTTCAGCAGCATCCATTTCTATACATTGTGTCATTTAGCGTGAAGATAACTTGGGGCTCATTTCCTTGTAGTACCGTATTGAATAAGCTTGATCCATTGAGAACATTTATATCATTGCTGGAACCCGTATAACCAAAAAAAAGGGGGAAAAATCCAAAACTAAACACAATATGAAATATGTAAACTCAAAAATTCAAAAAATAGGAGGCGTGGAAAAAAGTAACCATTTCGCATACTGGATATCGAAACCTACTGATGTGGCGCTGAGGTGGAAGGGTTCGAATACCTAGCCTTCGAACCCTTTATTTCATGTAAGGGTTTGAATACCCATCTTTCAAACCCTTTGTTTTGTAAAAATAATGTTATTAAATTTAATTGATTAGTAAATAATTAGTTTTTGGTAACTAATTAGTGTTTTTAAATTTTGCAATTAAGTTTAATTTTATTTTAATTTTCAAATTTTTTGTAATTTATAAGTTTAATTTTCTAATTAATGTATCTTAATTATTTCTTTTATGGATTTATTTTGAACATTTAAAGTTTTATTTTAATATAAATTTAATTTAAGAAAATAATTTAAAATTTTGTTCTTATCTAATTTTGATAAATATAATTGTAATTATCATTTTAGAATTTTTATAATTAAGTTTGTTTAAACTAAATTTAAATTATAACTTTAATTATAATTAGTGTTTATAGTTTTAATTAATGATAATGAGTATAATTTATATAATTAATCTTCAAATTAATTATAAATATATAATTTATGATAATAAATATATTAATTGAAGATTTTATGATGGGAAATTAATAATTAAAATTTTTTTATGGGTTGGAGAATAAGATTCTTTTTTAATACTGGGTTGCTAAACACTTGAAATATTATTATTATTATTATTATTAAAGGTTTTGAATAGTGGGTTGTCAAATCCTTGAATTATTATTATTTTTTAAAAATTGAAGGGTTCGAATAGTGGGTTGCCAAACTCTTGATATTTTATATTAATAAACTAAAGGGTTCGAATACCTCATTGCCGAATCGGTTAGTTGTCTCCACGCCACGAATTTTTCGAATTTTTGATTCCACACATTGAATATAAGGGTAAATTTTCTTCACCCAAAAAAAGCATGTCATATCCATAAGTCTGCTGAAGCAACCACTTTTAGAATTATTGTCGGGACACCATAGTCGAAACATTATTGTACTGTTCAATTGTAGCACGTAAGACATCTTCATTGCTTTGTCCACTTGCACGATTGTTGTAAAAATTATTGTACAACCCGAAAATACATTAACATCATGCATAATTTAATAATAATGAGATTTACAACAACCTCTGTTCTTGGTTGCGTATTTTTCGGTCGATGCTCATTATAATAAGCTGCATTCTTCTCCCAAAACTCCTTTATTTTTCTGTGAATTGCCGACTTTGGAACAACTGCTAATAGTGCTCTCAAGCTTGTGCTAGACATGTTTCCTCATTATGTGTCCATGTTTCTTTTGACATCGACTATTTCATTCATTGATGATTGTGACACCTGCTTCAGGTTGTGTGGAGGAAATTGAGAGCCAAAAGCCATGAATGGTAGGTCTAGCTCTTTATCGGATGAATATCCCCCTAAACTCAAGCATTTGATATCATCAATACTTGCTTGTTGCTGTGGTTGTGCTGAATAAAATGACATTTCAGAATGTGGCGTAGGAAAATGACCACTCATTGCTTGATAGTAATTTGGAGGAGGAATGCTAGGGTGGTTGGAAAAATTTTGAGAATAAAATTGGGGACAGAGAACTTGAAAATTTTGAGAGTATGAAGGATTGAGTCGGGAATTTCGTGAGCTGACACTATCGTGAGCTGGAACTACCTTGGTTTTGTGATGATGCAAAAAAATTACAAAATGATTCATTATTTTCAGTCATTTAGATAAACGAAAATAAAATGATTGAGATGGATAAAATTAGTAAGAATATTGAATTAGAAGTAGAAAAATTGAAATTTTGATGCGAAAAATGAAAATTTATGATATATATTTATAGTAAAAATATTAACCATTGTTCAAAAAAAATTATATTGCTATGAAAACGGTAAAAATGCAACAGCTACAATTTTTCTTATTGTAGTTGTCAACGGCTACAAACTGAAATTTGGCCAAATATGTGCAAAGCGGAAAAAATGGACAATTTTCTATAAAAAATGAAAAAGCGGTAGACAATTGACGATGGCCGACAATTGCTGGGGGTGTGGCCCACCATATATGTGCTAAGCTAGATTAGATTTGATTCAGTCCACTTTGGTTGTATATTTGTTGCAACAGCAAAAAGTCATCATCTTCCAACTTTAAAACTGCCATTGCACCCACTCTTAACGTTTTATGCATTAAAAGTCAGTAGGTATTTATGTAATTCGTTCTGCTTGCTTGCCACGGTCTGCCAATTTTATTATTAGTTGAGAAACTTTTTTCAAAAGTACGAATTGCTACACCTCTCCTCTTTTTATTTGATAATATTCGCCTATGTTGATGCGCTTCGAGTAATAGAATTAGATTGAAGAGCGAAAGATCCTCCAGCCAAAGAGTTATTAAGGTTGCATTAAGAACGACCTTGAGACCAATCAATCTTGAATTGTTTGCGAGCGATCCTTAAAAGTTAAAGATTACCTTCAATTGAGTTTGATGGTTACAAAATCATTATTGAGACGCTTCTTGACCTTGGTCCATTTGAAGATTGTAACACTCATGCTTTATGAACCATTGTTTTATTATCTTCGAATATTCATGCTTAAACGTGACCCTCACTCCTAAAAGAATTGTGACCCTCACAACACATGAAACATACAAGAAGCAAGCATTCTCTTTAGAAACACAACTGTTCTCTCTCTCTCTCTTTGTTGTTAGAAGAAACGGGGATAAAGTGGGGTTCGAAAAATGAAAATTTATTTTGATGAATAAAAGGATAGAGAATGAGATCGAGTAAAACTCTATCATATTAAATAAAGCGGATATGTATTTTTTTATATAACAAACATTACTAATAGTGTAATGAAGTGAAACACAGTGTAGTAGGGATTTGCACCCTAAGATTAAGACAAGTTCCAATCAATACATCGGTCATAATATCTGTACTGTTAGAATATATCTATGTTCAAATGGAACAACCAATTTCAATGAAATAATAAATTTCTATGAAGTTTTGCATTCACCCGAATTTTTTAATAGTTTGAAATGCAGGCAAATGCTAAACTATGAAAAGATACTATGCGTTAGAATTTATATTGTCGTGTTGAAAAATATGCCTCCTACGAGATTGTGCAATTACCAGACTGGACAATCATAAAATTGAATTCAATATGCTCGTTTGGCACAATTCATGAAAACAATCTTTATTATGACAATAAAAATCACATGTTCCAATAAAGTGATAATGATAATGTTAATGTGTGAAGCACCACCAATGTTATATAAATAATGATTTTTATGTTAATGTAACAACTCAACGAGTAATTTAGACGATCAACTGAATCTATCTATATATTAAACTACTATTCTAAATGAATTATTTTTTCCCGCCATTTTAACCTTCTTAAAATAATCATATAACACATAAGGAAATAAATAATGTATTAGATTTATTTTGCTCTAATGTTTATTAAAGGGTAAGAACAAATAAATTTGTGTGATTTACAAATGTTGCAAAAAATGGTAATAACTTATTATTAATTTTCAATTATTACCTATTACTAGCTAAAATAAAAACAATTAGAACATGATTAGCGGGTGTATATGGCTTGAAAATTGAAATCATCAATTACTAATGTATGATTTTTTTATACAAAACATCTAATTCATTTTTTATTTTAAAATTATTCATTTGATTTGATTAAAAAATAAATTATTTGTAATCATAAACAAAATATGACAAATTGACCTTTTTCCGTGAAATCATGACAAGAATAAGAATTATTGAATGAATGACGATCAAATTATTAGGAAACATATCGGCTTATCAATGTTGATTAAATGTATATGGTACATACAAAATTATCACTATAAATGTGTTATGTTTTATCATCATTTCAACAATTTTAAAACACATCATAATTCTTTACCTGTTGCAGAAGTTAGGCCCCAACATATTAAAGATTCATAGTTCAGTTCCGTTTATAATTTCTATAAGTTTTTCTCATGGTTATTTTTTAGTTATTCTCATTTTAAAATGATGTCACCGCATTAAATTTTGTTGTATTTTGTGTAGTGAGATTTCATTTCTATATTTTCATTCTCAATTGTTTTTATTTGAGCATTGTTTTTATGTAATGAAATATCATTTCCTTATTTTCATTCCGAATTGTTCTCATTTCAACGTTGTTTAGTATATAAGGAAATGCAACCCAACAAATCTCAATCTCATAAATGGGTTGGAAAAAAAAATTTGGGTTCGTTCAATGTTAGGATCTTTTAAGAATTGATGGCGCTATGTTTGACTATTTATATTATAATCATACAATGGGTCAGTGATTATGTGATAGCTCATTTTGGTGAAATATCTAATATTCGTGCATGTTTTATAGTGTATTGTGCAGTTTTGTGTTATGAATGGTGCATTTTTGTACAAATTCATAACTTATTGCATAAAAATGTACAATCCAAAATATGCACCACTCATAACACAAAACTGTACAACTCATACATAATCATGCACGGTTATTAAGATATTTCACAAAGTTGAGTTATTATTTGAATATAAACCATCATATAATAATACAAAAATATAAAATATTTGCTAAACCTCACAAGTGAACCTTTATCGCAGAAACTCATTCCTAAATCAATAAAAAATTGCATGCTATAAACACATTCAATTTGAATGGTGCATACGTTACATATGCATTTAGTTATTAACTAATGGTACGTTAGATGGTAATACGAAATCCGTAACATGTACATAATCTTTCCAAAATAACCACTTATGTAAACTTAAAAGCAA
>AYJT01069926.1:0-19209 GCA_001278415.1 Ocimum tenuiflorum
AATTGAATGTTCAATATCATTGAGCACGTTTCAATTTTTATTTTGGCTTGATAGATTTGCTTTTAGTCACAGTTTAAAAATGTAGCAATTTTGATCCTGATATCAATGGTCTAACAATGTGATTATTTGCTAATTTTTATTTTATAAAGGGCTCATCTTGTCTAAATTATTATAATTTAGAATAAAAATATCAAAATAAATTTTAGACTAAAAGTGAATATTTAGAGAGATTTTCTTTTGACGAGAGTGCACTCTTGTAAGTGTGAGATTAAAAAGACAAAGCTTCAATTTCATGCCCAAATTTTTCATTACTTCACAAACTATTCAAAATTTTTAATTATATCATAAGACTATGAGGATCTTCTTCAATTATGAATAGAAAGTTGATTGTCACTATCATCTCCAAACCACCAAGGTAGCCATTGATAACGACATACTCAATTGGCGATATATAAATTCATCAATGAAGAATGTTCTTGTGAATTATGGCCCAATACTGTGTATATGAGCAATGATCTCAAATCAAGTACACAATCAGTTTCCAGTCATCGAAGAAAACATCGTGTCATACAATTGAACAAAAATCTTCATAGTTTGTCATGTGATTGAAAATTTAAATAGTTTGTAATGTAATTTAAAATTTGTGCATAATCTATCCTGCAACTCTGTAGGTTCGGCCAGATTAAATTAAATCTATTGGCATCAAAATAAAACGGGAGTTTATCCCGCGGTGAAAAATGCAATTTACTCGTGATTATATGAAATACCTTTCGGTCAACGAAATTAGCCCAAAATCGAGCTTGGGCTCGGTCGTAGGGATCCTCTGGGAGAAGAGGGTCGTGGCTCCAAACCTCGTCGATGTATTCGAGGATGATGGCGGACTCCGGCAGCGGGTTTCCGTGGTGAATAAGAACGGGGACCTTTCCATGAACGGGATTGATCTGAGAGAGGAGAGAGGTTCTGTTGAAGAGATCTTCTTCTATGTATTCATACTCTACCCCCTTCAGCTTAAGAGCCCACCTCACCCTATGCACAAAAGGGCTAACCCAATACCCTACCACTTTCACACTCTCTTCCATTTTGAATTTCGATGATAATTTTGATTTCTTTGTGTTTGTGTATGTGGGGTTTATATGGAGATTTTCATGAGGAATTTTTATTTAAAAATATAATGTCAACTACCACTGATGACTTCCAGGATGTTCTACAGTAGAAGTTGGCGAATTGCAATTTGCTACTAGGGAGAATGAGGAATTCTTTAATTGAAGTCGGTGGATATTTACGATCTCTACATGATTCACTTAATATTTTAATTTTTGTTCTTGTCCATCTCTATCTACTTTAATTCTGCAATAGCATCAATTTGAATTCGGTACTAAGAGCATTTGGAAATTGTAAGAATAAACTTAAAAAATAACTTTTATCATATCAAAAGTTTATGCCAAAATTTTTTTTATTAAACCGTCTAAATAATTTAGACGAATCTAAATAGTTAATTTTCATCAACTCAAACCCATACAGGTCATGGATCCTAAATTTAAATTCATATTCGTCATGGATCCAAAACTCAAATCCACCTAAATAATTTAGATCGTCTAATAGTATACCTCCTAAAAAATTAATATTAATTACTTGTTTGCATTTTTTTCAGTTAATGAGATAGAAAAAGTATAGTATTATAATGAATTGATTTTGATGAAAATTCTTATTTTAGGAAATGACGAGGATCTTTTTCCAAAAAAAAAAGAAAGAAGAAAATTAAAGAAATCAAACATAGTCTAACCTACTCCACTATGTAATCAAATCAATGTCTTTTAATTCAAAGTCAACCTCACTCCTACTAAACAAATAGTCTTAAAAATATTGCTTTCACTGTAAAGAAAATAAAATAGATAATTTTAAAAGCAAAAAAAAAAAAAAACCCCGAAAAAGTTGTTAAAATAGAAGAATATATTGTGATTTTATTGAGTAATAATTATTATGCTTGGCCATAATTCCATTTAGTTTCATTAATTCAACTTGTAGAACTTTTTATACGACAAATAAGTTATGACCGAGGAAAATACAAAAAGTTATTTTGTGAACAGAAAACTACGCCACATGATGTTATCAAAGAGTTGTAGTAAGCAGTGTAAGGAACTGAATATAGCTGACAATTTTCAACACGATAATAATTAAATATGAATTTGTATGATAATAATGAGTCAGTATTGAAACTTAATGAATTTGTGTCCTTACCGTGTCGATCCGATATTTTATGTCATGTTCGTGTAGAACCCAATTATCCATTAAACAAATCGTGTTCATGTCTGGTTTGGTTCTCTGTTATGAAATTAAAAAAATCATTCATTTACTAATCTCTAAATTAGAGTTAGTACATAAATTATGGGTAATATATAAATTAAATCATAATCGTGCTCTCAAAAGATCATTAACATCAACGTGTCGGGTTCGAGCATGTTCGTGTATGGGGCTTAACAGGTCATGTCGTATTCGAATCAAGTATATCTTTAACAAATTTTATTCGTATTGGATCATAACAATTTGTATTTCTAACATGTTGACATGATAACGACAAAACATACATAAATTCTCATCTATACCTTGTATTATCCCCAAAGTAATCACTGCAGTACTATTTTATTTGAAGAAGCCAGATATGCATGGTGAAGCAGCTAAGAAAATATATCAGCGTCAAGGATTTGGATTAATTAATTTATCTCATGAGATTGCTCCACATCTTCTTCCCAATATCAGAGTTAGAAGCAATCATTTGCTTCCGACGTTCCCTATAGAAAGTGGATGTTTTATCACCGGGAGGCAAATACTCACTCTTGATCACCGGATGATCCAAAAAGTCATCGGCCCACGCTGTAATAGCCGGAAATTTGGAAGGATCTAGAATCTTCGCTGACAAAATTTCCTCCCAAATCGGCAACAAGTAAGCGACGAATCCCATGATCAGATCCATATATCCGAGTCTTTCCCCGCCAAAAAACTTCTTTCCCGCTATCGTTTCCTCGATCTTATCCAAACCTTCGATGGCGAATTTCGCTGCTCTCTCCTGATCCTCCCCCTCCGTATACAGAGCAATAATTATTGCCGGAATAATCTGAAATCAAACAATAACAATATATTTCTTAGCTAAAATCGACTTCCATAAGCGCTATATCGAAGAAAGTAGGACTGAATTGCATAGGACGCAATCGAGTAAATTTCATTTTTGTTCGTCTCATTTCATTTTGGTTCCAAAGATTTATTTTAGTTGCACTCATAAATTTTCTATCAAAATATATTTGCACTTTATTTTAGAAACTGTTTTGATATTTTTAGTTCCAATGTTATAAATTATTCACAATAGTATAAACCAAATGTAAGACATAATCAACATATGAATCATGTTAGCGATTCAGTAATTTTGAGGCCGAAATTGTAACTTTTCGGGATTGAGACTAATAATAAATTTATGGGACCAAAATGAAATGAAACCATATTTAATAAGACCCAAAATACAATTCACTTGGACACAATTTCATTTTATTTCGTTCTCAAGTCATGGTCCGAAAATTTTGCAATTACAAAATTAGTAGATTACTAATGTGAATTATTTGCCGTGGCTTATATTGTTATCAATGATTTATAAAATTCAGATAAAGAAATATCAAAATGGTTTTTAGTCTAAGAGTGGAAAAATATATCTTGACCTAAAATTTGTTGATTAGACCAAAAGTAAATCTATTGACATCAAGATGGAACGGAAAATGCAATACCTTTCGGTCAACGAAATTAGCCCAAAATCGAGCTTGGGCTCTGTCGTAGGGATCCTCTGGGAGAAGAGGGTCGTGGCTCCAAACCTCGTCGATGTATTCGAGGATGATGGCGGACTCCGGCAGCGGGTTTCCGTGGTGAATAAGAACGGGGACCTTTCCATGAACGGGATTGATCTGAGAGAGGAGAGAGGTTCTGTTGAAGAGATCTTCTTCTATGTATTCATACTCTACCCCCTTCAGCTTAAGAGCCCACCTCACCCTATGCACAAACAGGCTAACCCAATACCCTACCACTTTCACGCTCTTTTCCATTCTGGATTTTGATCACAGTTTTGATTTCTTCTATGTTTTTGCGTCTATATATAGAGGGCCAGATTTTGATGAGAAAATTTTATTTAAATATATTATCCACCACCGCCCACCACTCTGTGGAAGTTCTACGAGAGAGCTTGCCAAATTGAAACTTGCCAAGCTTTCAATTTTTCTTTAGTATCATTTAAGTTTGTTGACATTTCGGATGCTAGCATTTCCTCCTCCTGATCTCTACAACGTGAATCGCTTAATATTTTATTCATATTCTTATCTATCCTTCTTTAAATATTTTTAAAGTTCTAATTTTTCTTACTTTAAATTAATTATGGAATTATTTTATTATGTAGAAGTACAAATTCGAATTTGGCACTATGAGGATTAGTATTCCGATCCAGGACTAGTCTGTTAAGGTTAAGGTTCCTCGCAGTTAGGGAAAGTGTTAGAAAGGAGTGTTGGAAAGAGACATGGAGGAAGAATTAGTTAATATTGGCTTTTATTGTTCCAATTTGCTTAATGTTTGAAGTATTTCTCTACTAGAAAAAACTGTTTTCAAATGAGTTGATTTTTTATTTTTTTTGGGTTGGGGTATGGAAAAGTATTGTGGATCGAAAGAGTAATTACCAATAGACACCATTAAACTATTCCAAAGGGATTAAATGATTTGATTCTTTATTAATGTTTATATTTCTTATTTTGATTTATCTATTCAGATACAATTACCCTTTGGGATTACCGGATTAGTACAAGTGCTCTTACGTGAGCTGTAAATAGGAGGAAAATACTAGATTGAGCATGATCAAGTTTATGAATGAATGTTGACACAAATTTTATTATTGCTTCTTTAAATTTATATGTGCTATTAAAAACTTATATATATAAAATTTCACAGACGGAATTAAGGGGACTTTGGGTTAGCTGAAGTCCCCTAACAAAAATACGAGATGACTTAATTTTTCTTTTTTTGTTTTCCTGAAATATTAGTATAAATTTAGCCTATCCTAACACCCTTTAATTTTCTTGATAGGCTTCAAAATTTGTTGTGATATCACGTATATGATGACACTTGTTGGGAAAAGTTGCTATTAAAAGTTTAATAAATATTTTTTAAAAATAAAAAATGATATTGAATATTATAATAATATTTTACCCAACATGAGATACATGGTGTTAGGAAAAGTATAACTCCACTATGAAATAGAAAATCGAATTTACTTTACACAACATAATGTACTGTCAGAAAAAACTATCCTAAGACTACATATACCGCAACCAAATTCAACTCCATCGATAGCAATGTGTGTAATAACACAATAAAAATAAAAATAAAAATAAAAATAAAAATAAAAGAGTTTGAATTGGAGAGATGGAACCGAATGTGGTTGGATGGAGATCACTTTCAACCTAGGGGTCCACTCTCACTTTTTCTTTTATTATATTTATTTTTTATATTAAGTGTTATTTATACACTATTAAATATGATATATTTTTATATAAAATAAAATAAAAAATAAATAAATATATCAAAATTTATAATTTTTAATTCTGTACGAATAGAGATCAATATTACTATATAATATTTATTTTAAACTGATATATACACACTAAATTATGTTACATTAATATTCATCATTTATCACAAAAAAATTAATCTCATCCATTAATATAAAACACATTCCGTGTCAACTTGATCTCGCTCATTCATCAAAAGCACAATCCATGTCAATTTAATTTTATCGTTATGTAGTAATTGTTTTTTTTAATTTAATAGTTGTAGCATAAATTATATATTTCTTTTATTACTTTAAATAAAATAATGTTTTTAATCTTAAAAAATTAAATAAAATAAAATACATAATAAAAATAAAAAAAATTAAATATTGTTGTGGTTGGGTGGTCGGATGATAATGGATAAATTATATAAAATTATTGTGGTTGGATTGGAATTATTAATGATATAAAAGAAAGAAAAATTAATTAAAATTGAAGTGGTTGAGTAGTTGGCGTGATTACTGATAAATATGGTCTAATAATATTGAAAAAAGAAAGATTGATATCGTTAGAGTTGAGAAAGAATAAGCGGGAGAAAATTTTGCTTTTCCCTCCTATGGCCGTATTTTAAACTCGAGAATAAAAAAATAAAAGTAAAAAAGGGATTCAGTAAAATTTGCTCTCGTTCTCATCTCCTTTCTCTGCTTGCCCCCCAACGCGAAGAAAACCAAGAGCAGAATGTCTATAGACATCTGAGTTAAATGTTCAATATTTCTAAATCTATACTTTGTATCGCCTGTTCTACTTTTGTTCTCCTTGGTAAAGTGCTTTGGTTGTGTGTTTAAGGATTTTATCGATGAGAATGGATCAGGACCTAGGACTGGACTTATAGTTGCTGTCAAATTATGCATGTTAACTTTCTATTTTTCTTTTCTCTTTTTTGGCACGCTGAAGAAAATTCTTTGGTTGAATTAGCTAATTTAGTTAAACTATTAGGTTGTTGTATTGAAGATGATGTGTTCATACCCACATAAAGTTTGGAAAAACATTTTTTTTTTTTCACAACGTACATGGGTTCATTTTGATGTTGCAAGTATAAGTTGCCTGCTTCATGCATCCGAAGTATTATTGTTCTAATATTTTCTAGATATTAATATAATGAAATGGCTCTAACAACACTATCAATTCGCAGGATCTTGCAGAAAAGAGTGGCATTCTAAACAAGCTTCATGGTCTGTAAATCACCTCCCAACATATATAGATACTCTTTTGTTGAACTTTGGGAATTGTTGGTTGGATTTTCAGCTTAGATTTAGTAATCCAGTTTGTTTATTCTTTGCTTGCAGTAATTCCAGATTTTGCTTGAATATTTCCTCCAGATCCTAGATATGAAATTGAGACTAGATACCAATTCTAAATGTTGAATTTGCTCTTGGTTATCACATTCATGTTGAATTTGCTCTTAACAACACATATAGGGCATTTCTTGGATATATTTTCATATGATTGTTAAAAATGCATACCTTTAACGATATTCTTCATCATTTGATCCTAACTTGATTTTGTTTTGTAGGTCTACAAGCAATCCTGATCGAAGCCTTATCTAATCGAGCTCTTTATTTTATTTCTTTTTTGTTCTTAAGACTAGTTGTTAGTTTACCTTGGAATGATACGACAAAAAATGTTGGGATTGTTGGTCTACGTAGGATTGTTAAACTTTTGTTGAATTGAATATTTTTTATGATATTGTTATATTTTATGTTCAGTTCATTATTTGGATTTTAGTTGATGTGCAGTTCATTATTAAATATGTACAAATTGTGCAGTTTTGATTTACATTGAAATTATTTTTTTAAAAAATGGTTTTGCCAACAGTAAAGGATGTCATTTCTTATATTTTTTTTTTTCAACAATTCAATATATGAAGTAAATAATCTTTACCAACAACAAATGTTGTTATTATAGATTAATTTTTTCAACGGGTTGATCTGTGAGAAGTGGTTAGATTATAGTAACGCATGTTATTAGAGATGTATTTTTCCAACGGGTAGATGTGTAAGAAGTGGTAGGATTATAATGACACTTTTTCTATTATTTTAAGACCACTATCTATAGCAATACTTCTTAGGACAACATGATATAAAGCGTCAAAATGTAAGATTATGTGTTAGGATGTGGTTTGTTTAACGACAGATAACCTTGTTGGGACAAGCAAAAGTTGTAGTACTAGAGGGCCTAATGCAAGTACTCAAAAACAATCAAAGGCCTTATTTTCTACCAATGTTTGAGAGGTCTCAGCTATGAGCTTGAGATTCCAACCCTCCTCGTGTCACGAGATATGGAGCGTTCTAATCTAGGAGAAAGGGGTTCTAAGAAATCAAATAAATTTGCAAGGATTTTAAAGAAGACAAATGTCTAGGGTTTTAGATTTCTACCGTGGCGCCTATTCATGTCACGTCAACTGCCTCATATTATGCACAAATCCTAAACTCTTAGATTAAAAATTTGTATTCAAAGATATTATTTCATTCCTTCCACTCTTACCTCAATATTTCGGCAAATGCGACCCTCCGAATTTCCAAGATTTTTTCATCAAGGTCAGTTTCTTCACTTTGTCGCTGGTGTTTTATGTTTAATTTTCCATTATTCCATTATGCGTTCTACTTTCGAGTCCCAGAATTTGAGTGAAAATAAAACACTAGATATATTTATTTTTCTACGTAGGTCTAACTCAAGATATTATTACAATGAGTTTAACGAATTATAGTTCGTCCCCAATATTATTTTACACCATGTGCGTAAATAAATTTTCGATTGATTATGTGACACCGTGAGGAGTCGTTACAAGATCATAATTTTAATACATGAGATAAGTGACCCAATACCATAGAATATTTAATAAGTGTACTATTATCTAATTTATATCTTCTCATATCACGTCACGAGGGATGTAGGCATACCACTCCCTTTAATCATCCTTCTTCCCATATCACCCCATTCAACGCTTTTGTTCCCCAATCACATTATTCTGTTGAACTGAATTATTATCACCCCATTTCTGCAAGATAATTACAGCAACACACACACACACACACACAAAAACAACAACAAATTGAAGGCAATAGGGAGCACAAACGATCTTCACCATTCTCCTACATTCATCTCACCACCACTACCCACATCATGTCTCCATTATTGAACTCCAAGATCGACACCACCAAGAAGTAATAGGAAACTTGCTACTTCTCCATTTCCACCATCTTTGATCGAGTGCTTCTTCATCTTGATAATGTTATTTCTCAATCGTATACCCAGGGGCAAATGAAGGTGAGCATTTCGTTTCCCTTTCTCTATTTTTCTTTTCCACCCACGTCACTATCCCTTTACATTTCCAAGATTTCCAATTCCTAATTTCTATGAGATGATAAGGTTTTATGTTGAGGAAAAATTTTGTCCTGGAACAAATTATGGAGCCGACTATATAAACATCTTGTAGTTGGAGTTAAGGGTACTTTGTATTTTCTTTCCGCGTTAGTGCATTTTCTAATTGTCAGGGTTTGTGAAATTTTAATGGCATACCAAGTTTGTGTATATGTGTACAGTTATATACACATTTGAGTTGTTGGAAATTGGTGGGCGGACAAAATTTATGGTCTTAACTTAACATGATAATATATAATAATTATGACTTTATGTCCATATTAGTGGTAAAAGATGACTAACCCAAAAAGGATCTGCGATAATAAAATTCAAAGGGCGTGTTTTCCCTAATCTTGGAGCTGATATGTCGAACACAGTTTCGTTGTCGGTGTTGGATATTTTGAGATTATGGCGACTGTTAACTGTGTTATGAATATTGCATAGAATTCTAGAAAGCCAAGATCATTTAGGAGGAGAATCATCGGGTGAAGAAGGCTTTCTGAGCTGTAGCTCGAGACTCGAAGACTATTCATGATGAGCATTAATTGTATCTTGGAAGAACATTGGACGGATCCCAACAAAGGCATCTTGAAGATTAATCTAAGCATGAAGGAGGTGTCCAAGCACTCAAAGAAGCAAATGACAAGTTTGGAGCCTTCTTCAATGACAGCAGATGAATCTCAGGTGCCTCATCCGATCTCGACCGAGACCCTAGCTCTTGAGCTACGCAACAAATAGCCTCTCCTCCCCCCTTCTAAAGAAAAAAGACCACCCCTCTATGGTGAAAAAGGGTTCGAAAAAGACTCAATACCCCTTCCAAGCCTTACTCGAAGGACTCATACATGGATGCCTCACTGGGCTCCTCTAATCTGCGGAGGTGCTACGATTTTTTGCAATGAAGACTACATTCTATTACTAAGACATCTCGAGGTCTATGAGGCCCTAGGGCTTCCAGCTGAGCTTGCCTTACGAGGCTATGAGAATATCATCGAGTGGTCTTACATGGTCATCTATACTCAAACAAGTGTTTCCTACTGGAAATTCTCCACTAGCTCTCAAGTCTCCTTACCAGGAGGTTTGAAACTCCTTGAGTTCTTCTCGACACAATTCGTACACTTTGAGAATTATGAAAGTCTTTCATCTTTGCAACGCTCGCTCTAGCAATACTCTTACCAAGATGAAGAGGTAGAGTTGTGAATGAGTTGAGCTACTGGGATCTCAACTCGATAAAACCTTGTTCGAGCTCATTCAGTGAAGCTCGTTAATTAAATGAGTCAAACTTGAACTTTATAGCATTTGACTCATAAGCTCGTGAGCAAACTCGTAAACTAAGAACAGTAAGGAGTATGAAATTATTAATTTTGTAAAACTTTTATTTTTATTCAGATAATCTCTATATCTATTAGGAATGATAATGTGCCACAATTATATATTAATTTGCTAGTTTTATATCAAAATCGGAAAGAAACTATTTTAAACTCATAAATAAAATTCATGCAATTTGTTTGCTCTTGAATGATTCTTAATGTACTTTCATCGCTCAATTCATCAAATCTTTTAAGTTTTAAATCCATGATAATACCATCCACAATAAAAATCACAATTTATTGCCAGAATAGTAATTGAAAATGATACGAATGAAAAACAAAAACAAACATAGCAAATTGCATAACATGCTTTCAAAATAAAATAGCGTCACACACCAATATTCTAAACCATGTTATTACACCTTTTAGCAAACAAGTGGTGTGTTGAATACAACTCGATGTAGAAGCAAATATTTTGAATGAAGAATAACTTGTATAAAATTTCTTGTTGTTTCCCACTCAGTAACGCAAAGAAGAAAATAGAAGATATATATGATTTATTAATTCAAAAATGATTATTTACAATTCCTTGATTTCTCTTGCAGTCGAAGAAATTAATGTTTTACAAATGTCGTTAATAAGAAGCATTATGATTCTATAATTGAGGACCCGATAAATGGTATAAAATCTATAAACTAAAGTGAGACTCTTATATCAATATTCCATGCAAGTATACTTGCAAAAAAACTCAAAAAAGGACCTATATGGTTAGAAGGGGTGCTTCACGTCAATCCCTAACATGAAAATCTTTTCGATTTTATACTGGAGTAATCGATTGTTTTTGTGCAATAATTCCTTCTGACGAGAAAAAATAGACTCGAAAAAACAATAAAATTCAAATAAGTAGGAGCTAAGTATTTTAAAATGAAGAGAAAGAATTTATATATTCATAGAAATAAATATAATTTTAGCTCCTCCTAAAATATTTTCTAGTTGGGCCCGTAGTAAACTAAAGCATGAGATTAGAGCAAAATATATTCCAAGAGAATCCTCCAGCCTGCATCTTAGACATGCCTTTCCCCCTTGGAACGAATACATCACATCCACCAAATACAAATATACCAATTAATGCTGCGACACTCCTCAATTCCCACAAACCAAAGCAATATATATTTCCACCTCTAAACATAACTCAAAACATCCAATCTCAAGTTTCTCTTGAAAAGCGTGAAAGAGTTCTAAAAGCCATTTCCAATCTTACCTATATCATCCAAATTTCTTTAAGACATGCAGTTACAACATTAAAAAAAAAAAAAGAAAAGGAAAAAACTAATACATCAATATATATGGCTGAATCAAGGGTTCCTCAATCCGTTGCTGATTCGAGCCGCAAACTTACCTCCGCCGGCGAAAAAAGCTCGGCTGCAGCAGCGAGCAAGGGAAAAGAAGGGAGTTGCGAGAGCAGCAAAATCTGTGGTAATAAATGGAGGGTTCCGTTGCTTCCGGAATTTCGGGGCGTTGACGAAAGAGCTGATGCATTCATAGCTAAATTCCGGAATGATATGAAGCTTGAAAGGGAGAAATCAATTCAGGAATTTGAGGAGATGCTCAAGAGAAGTGCCTAGCTAGTCTTGAAGAAGAAAATATCATGGGATGCATGCTTTCAAGTTTACTTCAATAATTTCAATGTATTTATGTGTTTATCTTTCTTTTTCAATTAATTTGTTGTTAGTGGAATGCCCAATATTTTGAGGGACTAGTGTGTATGATACAATTCTTTAATAGTTAATAAAGATGGATTTGTTTGTGTAGATTTTCTTCTTCTTAATGCACTTCAAAACACTCGCTCACCCCCTAAATATTCAATACCCGATCCAAATGGAAAAAATGAATCCTAATCTTCCAGTCCAATACTTATTTGTGTAGAAACCATTCAATATGGAACCATGGAAGACAAAAATGTGATAGATATATCTTGAGAAGGTCTCCGGTTAGATCGCCTAAATTGTTTAGGCGGGTTTGAGTTTAAAATTCAAGGGGAATATGGGTTTGGATTTAGGATCCAAAGCGAATATGAATTTGGGTTGATGGAAATGAACTATCTAGATCCGCCTGAATTGTTTAGAGGGTCTAATGCAAGTTTTTGCCATATATTTTTTCTTTTTTTTTTTAACTTGGCGTGGAGCCACTTTAAGTTTGAAAATTCTTGAACAACGAACAACCAAATTAAAATATTCACAACCAACTATGTAGAAGGAAGGGTATGATGCCAACAGTAGTATACTATTGAATTGACCTGATTTTATAATACCCAGTTTGGGAACGTCTAGTACCAAAGATAAATGCGCTAACTATGAATATGATGCCGAAATAGACCAATTTTATATCATCCTTCAATTCAAATTGACAAAACCTATGTCTCCCCGCCCAATAAATACCTGAAATTGATTGTGCTACATGGTTGATTTTTAACCATAATCCTACCACTATATATTATTACTTGTTGGCAATAATCACTTGAAATTGATAAAAATATATTTATATTTTTATTATTTATATTGCAAAGTGAAGTATTGGGTTTTGGTTCGTCCAATGCATGGGTTTAGAACTAGTTTTGTTCAAAAAGCATTTGAACTGAGTTATATCTTTATTTTATAAGTTATGAATTTAATCCGAATTTCCAAAAAAAAAAGGGAAAAATAGCCATATTGATTTAGATTAAAACTATAGCAAGCTGACACTTATTTTTTGGATATTTCAAAATTTCTAAGTATTCAAATATTTAAAATGATAAAAAGAATGTCATTTGCTTCTTATAGGCAAAAATATATGAATATCATGTTTTACATAGAAATAAAAGTTTAGTACTCTTTTCAATACAAAGATAGTTTAATAATCTTTGGAGAATTAACCATATTCTAATAAAGTAGTTAAAGTAAACAAGGCCGATGGTCTTTATTAATCAAGAAACTTTGCTGTAACAAGAAGACAAATGCGGATGGTCTTCACCTCCTTAATGGATTATTTTCCTCCTCAATTTGTTATTTTTTGGACTATACCCGGAACCAAAAGGATAATAAAGAGATGTGCTTCTATGTTCTCAAAGTCCTCTGCCAAACATAAGATATACTTTGTGTCCATAAGTATTAACTCTCACCAGGCACGATCTAACATAATTATTCATTTTAAGGTGTGATAAATAAAATTATATTTTTAAATTATTATCGAAAAATATATTTAAATTTTGTTCATTAATATTATCAACTTAATTATACATGAATATAATGAATTAACTAATGTAAAATTTGAGTAAAATTAGCTCAACTAATTACATAATAAAAATAAAAAATATAATTATATTTGTTTTAAATAAATTAGTACAAAAATAAATTTAAAAGAAAAAAAATTGGTGAAAATATTATTCTTTTATAGAAAAATGACACGGTAATTTTATTGAACTATTATTTATTACCAACTGTAAAAATATATACCATAATCTAAATAAATATTAAATAAAAGAAAAAAAGAGGAAATATTGTTGATGATGTGGTGTTTTTCAGGAGAAGAATGTCGGTGATGTGATTTTTTTAAGGAAAAATGATAAATATATAACTTTAATGACTATTTAGCTTTAATATATGTGAAGAAATAGATTATACTTCCACCATATAACTCATATGGACGGATGTGAATCATCTGCAATTCAAATACTAAGTAGAGGGTGTTGTGTAATGATATAACAATTGAAATAAAATAAAGAAGTAAAATAGATTCGCATGGTTGGAACGGATGATTGTATTTGACAGATTATCAAAATCCAATATTGACCAATTCTCTAATCATTACAGTAAATAAATATCTATGATTAAGATGAGGTGTGAATTTTTCTTCCTTTATTTTTAGGATGTTGTCACTCGTTCTATTTCTTGGGTATGTCCAAGTTTGTCTATACTGCCCTCGATGATAAATATTTTTATTTACTGTATGCATCTTTATTTTGGTATGATTGAATTTTATTACCTCCACTTAAGGTAATGAATTCCCGACAACTCATTCAATCAATCTCGTATTCTCCATAAATAGTATAACTCAGTCCATTATTATTATCATGCAGCAATAGTAATTAATCCACCCGTACATGATTTAACATGACAATGCTTAGCTCGCAAAGGTCAGAAGCTCAACGTATTTGAGAGATGACGTCCTTTTCAATTGACGACTCATCATTCTTATTTCCATTTTTATTACGATAAAACGTATTTCATATATATAGGTCTTCGTTTTGTACTCATATATATAGGCGCCCGTGACTCATGACATCGGCAGACTTATATGGAAAAATGGGGTAAATTTGTACCCCAATTTTTTTAACTATATATACATACATATAATGTAATTTTTAAAAAATATATACACATAATTCTACATTCTTTATGTACTTCTCTTTCATTATAAATTTTGTACCTTCACTTTTAAATTTTTTTTATTCCCACATATACCATATCTTGCATTGATTTGAGAAGAATCCTTTTGAGTTGGCGTAGTGAGGGAAAAAGAGAATCATCGTGAGCCACTCATGTAGACAACCTTTCAATATCCGTTGAGGCAACTCAACAAGAAATTAGATCTACACATTTATTTGCTTACGACTTAAATCATGCTTCACAAGATTCTTCTCTCTCTAATCATGCCACTTTTGGGGTGTATGTCATGCCACAATTCATTTCTACTTCTAAATTATTGAAATAAATTAAAGATAGTTTTATATATTGCCTTGGGATTGTAAAGTATCATTTCTAAGTGGTCTAATATATTTTTATGCACTAATGAGGTCTCATTTTACCACTGATTTAGATGGGTCAACCGATTCATTCTTTTCATTTTAAAACATCCAACTCATTTTCAGTGAATCCTAAACAACATGTAAGCAATCCCTTCGTTATCCTCCTCATCCTCCATGATTTCCACCTCCTCATCTCCACCGGCAACGCTAGGCGCCAGGCTCTGACGTCTCCATCGGTTTTGATTTTCTGTAAATTGTACATGCACGCTTAGCAAATTCACTCCGACCCTGCTAATTAAACAAAGAAGTACAAGTGAATTCTGAAATAAATGATAACTCAAGAATTTATACCTCCAGCATTAATTTCCACACCATCAAGTGTCAGAAACTATTGTTTATATTAGACCATCAAGTATAATCTACGTACAATGAAAGCATAATTTGCAATTCCGAGATATCTATATATATATATATATATAATTTATGATTCCAACAAGTATAATTTATGTTTCGGCTGATATAATTCATGGTTACAACAAATTAGATTTTATTTTTATTTAAAAGCAATTGCTATTTATAAATAAAGGAAGTATAACGTATACGTATCGCAAGTATAATTTACATTTTTGGCAGGTGTAATTTATGAATCTTCTTTGTATTTGGGTCAATTAGGGAGAGTTGTCAGGTAAGAGTTTAGGTACCAAAAATGAGTTATTTAGACCTATCTAAATTATTTAAACGACATAACACAAATTATTGTTTAATAGATGTGAGCGTATACAATACTATGCCCATAGCACATTGAAGAAGATAAAAACGTCATTCCTTAGGCTTCATTTGAAACTTGTTTTAAAAAAGTAAAACACCGTAAAAAGTTGTGAGAAGTTATTTGTTTAGATTTTTTTAGTTGAGAAAAAGAAAAATAGAGATGAATTTAAAATATCTTTTGGAGGAATCATTTTTCTGGAAAAATGTGAATTGCATTTTTCCGGAGAAAAAAAACGTAATGTAAATCCATTTGTTTATATTTTTTTCAAGAAAAGTAAGTGAATACTCGATTTGGTGCGGTTGGAGGAGTTTCATGATAAGGCATTCCAGAGCTCAAAGGAGATACAAAGAGGGGGTCAAGACATTTCATGATGGAAAGCTTTGCCAGAGAGAACTGAACGAGGGGGATAAGATATTGCTTTATAACTCACGTTTATGTTTGTTAGGAATATTCTTGTATTTTATTGATGTCAAACACCATTAGTGCAGCTGATTGTTATAGAACTGATCTTAGATTGTAATATATATAGGATTGAATTTGTAATAGCTTAAGTTTACGAAGAGCTGAAGCTGGAAGAGTTCAAGACCTGAAGGTTATGAAAATCAAGTTTTAAGTAGAGACCACAGCTGTGAGATACCACAACTGACTCCTTCAGCGATGAGTATAAAGTTCACAATTGATCAATCAATTGTGATGAGCACAACTAACAGTTTCTCATGAACCGACCACTTGAGCAAGAGAGAGACAAGAAGACTCCAAAGCTGACATCCAGATCAGCTAACTATCACTTCGAAGAAAAGGTTGAAAGAATTAGTCAGTTCTCATATAGCCTTAAAGCCCAGTTGTCACTAGTGCAACTGAGACTCAAAAGAGGAATGTCAGAAGTGACAAGATGTGCAGCAGCGGATAAGAGGTGAAAAAGCCTGCTGCAAGTATATCAACAACTTGATTTGCAGAAGTTGAAAAGGGGGGATTTGTCTGTTATCTCACAACGGCTACTATTCAAATCCCTCATTTATAAATAGAGGAGTCGAAACAAGGAGAAGTAGTTACACACACACATACGAACTCGTGCATTCTTATCTGTGATTGTCTCAAGCTCTCTAAGCTATATTCCGAGTTTCTAACTCGAGACACAATCCAGAGATCCGAAGCTCTTAGTTGAGGATTTTGAGACGTTCTTAGTTTCCTTTTATCTAAGAACAACACCGCTCTTGATTCAAAGTTCTCGAAGGGAACTGAAACCTTCATCTGCAGATCAAGAAGCCTAGGAAGCGGATTTTGATTAAGCTTCGAGTCGTGCCTACGATCGAGGATAGAAGAGATCCTCCATTTCAGAAAAATCTAAGTTGTAATCTGTGTTCAAACACCTTGTACAATAAGGATTAGTGGATTCCCTTCTTGTGAAGGAAGAGAGGATGTAGGATTTTTTATATCAGAACTTCTATAATATCCGTGTCATTTACTACTTTGTTTAAATATTTACCAAGTATTTGAAACTCATATACCAAGTAGTAGCTGGTATATAACTGATAACGAACCTATAACTTACTCGATAGACAAACACATTTCGTTGACCTAGCTGACTTGGTCAACAAGTTAGCTGAGATAAAATTTGGGTCTACCATTTCCGCAATTGTTTCATTAAACTAACACTTCCGCAAAGCATATACCTCTGATTTGAGACCAACAAAAGTGCCCTTTTTTTTTTTTGAAAAAAGTGATTCCCTTCAAAATAAGTTTAAAGTTCCTCTCTGTTTTTTTTTTCTCATACACTAAAAAATGCAAACAAACGATTTCTCCTAATTTTTTTTATGGCAATTCACTTATTTGAAATACAAATCAAGTTAAGCCTAAAATTTTGGAAAAAATATTATTGAATTTGCTTCTAAAAGTGTTAGAAAATGCATATTTAGATAATGTTATCATTCTGTGGCACGTGGACATGTCGTAGAATCAAGAATTCAATGTAAATGAGCAATGGTTTATAGTTTTTTTTACATATTAAGTAAAAGAAAGGGGTGTGCATTTTAATTTAAGTTTTTCTTAGGATCAATTTTTTTTATTAGGTAAGTTTTTTCTCCATAATAGATTTAGGATTTTTGGACTCCTATAAGTGTTATTCCTGAATGTCTTTACTTTCTTCACTATCTGTGAAATAATTTAAGAATTTTATGAACATTAGAGCAAGTACATGGTGTAAATTGTGCGAAAATATATTATTATTTTATAACTATTGTTGAGGTTTGGAATTTCGTTGAGAAAATTACAGATAACTTTTCGTAAATAATTACAAGCGAATTGTTGAATACCTGAAAAAAGTAAAGATAAATGGCAGTTTTTTAATTCTTAGTAGCAAAAAACGAATGACCCGTCCCCCCAAAGGGTGAGGTCCTATTTATACATAAATTCGGGTCTGTTACAAATGTGTGTTAGTGGGAGATGTGCCCCTGGGTCGTGGTTCCATGCGAGGCTCATGCTTCTGCAAATATCGAGGAACCCACGTCGTCCGGGTCAAACTCCAATCTGGAGCGGCACAAGGAGTTGGCCTTTGGGTCGATCTAAATTAGGTTGTTCTTTCATTTGCTTTTCATCATCGGTTTACCTTCCAACGAACCCGGTTGGAAGAAAGAATTTGTTCACTTGGCGCTCCTGTATTAGGGCCCCAACCGTACACCAAATTTCGGGTCGCTAATTGTAGGTCTTCGCCCCATGTCTTTTTGTTATGCATTTGTTGGTTTATATTCGCTGATTGTGCATTTCTTGTGACATTGTACGAGCAGACCATCTTGACTGAAGCCGATGAGGCCCGTATAAAGAAGGTCAAGGCTGTCGCTGATCGATCCTTTGCCTCAGTCCGCAAATCTCAGTGGATTTCGGCTAAATATTTGAAGGATGAGCACAGAGGGCTCGTTCCTCTAAGGGATTTTGAGAAGGTTCGGACATGATTGGACTGGTCAATTTTGCGGAAGATGTGGCCCGTCTGTCAGGCAAAAAGAGAAAGAATACTGTGGTCGAAGCCTCTCGCCTCACGAAGAAGGCTAGGACCCCTCAATCAAAGAGTGCCCTGATCGTCCCCCAAGAGACCGTCGAGGTTTTGAGTGAGAGGACTCCCTCCTTTGAGGGGCCCCAGCCTCGGGTTGAGGGGAGCAGCCGCTGGAGAGGGCGACCCGATCTCTCCTCTAAAGGTCTCCGACCTCCTAGTGGTCAAAGGCTTCAAGTTTGTTCCTCAGTCTTCGGGAACAAAGGGCGGCATTGGCTCTTTTTCTGGTGCGACAGGAGACTAATCGATACGTTCTTTATCACTTGGGTCTTCTGTTCGACCCACCCCCGACCCGATCCATCGACCCGGTTACTGAC
>AYJT01069930.1:0-10209 GCA_001278415.1 Ocimum tenuiflorum
CACCATGAGCATTGAAGCCTCTCTGAACCTGACCTTGAGATTCTGGGTGCGTGCCCCCCATGTGCTAGAAAGGATCCAAAATGATTCCTTTTGATGACTCAGCATAGGGCAGAACGCATGACCCTAACTTCCGCCAGTAGCATTTGCAGATCGAACCCTAGGTTATTTGCAAATAGGCCCCTTTGATATAAATTATTCAGATTCTCTCCATGTCACAGTATAAATAGTGCACTCACACCATGCACATATAACTCTTTTCACTAACATTCTACTGTATCACTCTGATCAGCTTCTCCGACGAGAAGCTCTGTAATTTTCATCCAATTTCTCTATAAAATACTAGCAAGTCTGTTCCGGAGGACTACAAACCTTCCTGGAAGTCTTGGTGTCCGATTTGCTTTTCCGCTTAGAGTCTCGATAGTTCCAACGATCAAAATTGAACCTCAAGAAAATCTATTCACTCACATTCTGCTGTATCACTCCGATCACCTTCTCCAATGAGAAGCTATGTAATTTTCACCCAATTTCTCTATAAAATACTAGCAAGACCGTTTTGGGGGACTATAAATCTTCCTGGAAATCTTGGTGTCTGATTTACTTTCCCGCTTAGAGTCCCGATCATTCCGACGATCAAAATAGAACCTCAACATATGAGTTGAGGGTCCTCATGAGGTAAAATCTTTCTTTTGACTTTTACATGAGGATTTCTGAAAAACCATGTAAGTTGTCACTGTGCCCGACGTTTCATTACTGTTTTCACATTATGCATTGTTTTGGGTATGTGTCCACTGAGTGCAATCAATGCACTTACCCCTATGTGTATTTTCCACATGCAGGTTACATGTGACGTGAGATGGTGGTGAAGCACGAGGAGGTTCTCGAGCAAATGAGAAAAATTTAAAATTTAAATTCTTAAATTTCTTATTTATTTGTCAGTGCTTTATTCTAAGGATGTGCAAAATCCAAACCGCATCCAAATTAACCAACCAAATCGGTTGAATTCAGGCAGTTCGGTTCGGTGATATCATAGTTTCGGTCGGTGGTCGGTGATATTCAGAAAAAACTGATTATATATCGGTTTGTGGTCGGTTTTTGTGGCAAAAGCTATCGGTCAAACCGAACCGACTAAGTACAAAAATAGTGTAGTCCGTATGTTTCATAAATAATGCTCCTTTTATTTTCCATAAGTGCCAAGATCTCTACTTTATTACTCTCTCTCCCCTATTTCCTATGCCTATTTCTACATTCATCCAAAACTCTAACCCCCATGTTCCCACCACCTCTAACTATATCCAAATAACATTCATTCTCTCACCCTAAACCCTAAATGCATTCTCTCTCTCCAATTACATACGCACCTCCTACTATAGCCTATCAAATTTTCTCTCCCAAAATGCATTTCACAGTTCGGTCATCCCATTGAAATATTTTCTATTTCGTATGAATATGCTCAAACTGATTTTTTTCGCGAAAAGCCAAATTCATCAATGTGTTGGGAGACAAACATAAAATCTGCAGAAAATAATCACTATTTGACGTGCACTTTCTCACTTCAATCACCAATGGAAGCCTTAACCTCCAGCCTTGTAGTCATGGTTCTTATTGGTAGTCGCTTTTTCTATTTTTCCAGTTGTATCACAATCAAAGCTTACACGGCTTCCCTACTCATCAGTCAACAGTTTCATACTTTTATTTTTTTTTAAAGTTCGCCATGTTCGATAACCAACCGTAGCCGACCAAAATTTTTGGTCGTTGACCAGTTCAGTGCCCATCCAATTTGGAGCGGTGTTCAGGTGAAACCGCCGTCAATTGGTAGAACCTTCGGTTAGAGGGTTTGCCGGATGGTTTTTCAGCAAACTGCCCGATTGCACAACCCTAATTTATTCCTTGATGTAATGGTATCGAGCAGGGGGGTCATGTCTCCAAACACGAGCCCTTGCCTTTATTTGTAATTCGGACTTGGACTTTTGGACTTTGGCTTTTGCTCGCTTTTATTTTCTAGCTTCAATTCATGCATGCTAGAACACCTAGGTATTTTGTTGTATCTTTTCACTTCGCATGATCCTTATGATTATTTACTTGGCATGCTAGATTCCTTAAAAGTATTCCGCTGAATAATTCTTGTTTGTTATGGTCAAATGCTTATTTGCTCGACATGGTAATTGACCATTAAAATATTTTACTACCCCGCAAGTGTATAGTGTAATTGTATATATTAGAGAGCAAGGTCGTATCCCACAGAGATTGAGAAACTAAATCAATTAAGTATCAAAAAATATCATCGATACTATTTAGACTTGCGAATTAAATCATATTTATCAACTAAAGCAACTTAAAAAGTTAAACAAAATAAAAAAAATAATAAAAATATTCCAGGGATAGATTTCAATGGTTCATGCCAATAATAGAGAAATAATGAAAATTAGTTAACAAATATCTTCTCATATAAAACATTCACAAAATATGTTCTCATATAAAACATTCACAACAGCAAGTTTAAAACTTCTCTTAAAGCGGATAAACCGTAGATTACCTGTTAAGACAGATATCTCAATCAAATCACTAATATGAAACTCCAAAAAGAACCCTGGATTTATTATCCTCATACATAATCTCAAATCTCTCGATTTTATTGAATTATTGTGTTCCTTAATCTAGATCACAAATTAATCTTCCTCTTTTGATTAGGATTAACTAATCAAATCATCCAAAATTGTCAGTCAGACAATAAAGCAAACATTGAAAACAAGATTAAGAAAATATGAGAAAGATCAAAACTAATCCAATTTATAAACTATCAAAGCATTGAATCCATATACTCTCCAGCCCTAGAACACATTAAGATCTACCTAATTATAAAGACTACCAAAAAAAAAAAAGAAAAAGAATCTTGATGCAAAAGCACCATAATGTTCAATTCTTGAATCTTCTCTCTTCCGTATGAGCTGAATCTTAATGCGATTCCCCTTGTTTAGAATGTAAGAGCTCAAGAAAATATGATGGGGAACTCCTAAATTTCATGGCAATTGAGGATATAGATAGATC
Source organism: Ocimum tenuiflorum (assembly GCA_001278415.1). Lineage (NCBI taxonomy): Eukaryota > Viridiplantae > Streptophyta > Magnoliopsida > Lamiales > Lamiaceae > Ocimum > Ocimum tenuiflorum. The sequence goes on from AYJT01069930.1 coordinate 3,046, forward strand.
TCATGAAGTTGGGTGCAAAATGGGGTTTTTTTCGGGTGAATTTGCGGAGAAAACGTGTAAAGAATTCCAACTCTGTGTAGCTTCAAAGATTTTGCTCTATCTTTTGCGTCCAAACTTCAATTTGGGTGATTCAAGTTGCGTTGGAAAGCTAATCCAAAAAGCTTTCCATCCATATCCATTAATAGTCCAAAGTCAAAGTGGATGCCCTTTTGCAGCACAATTCTTAAATCGCTTATTTTTCATTCCTTTTGCTTTTTTTTCACTAAAATCCTTCAAAACAACTTCAACAAGCATAATATCCTGAAGAAACACAAATTAAGCTGATAGTAAAATGAATTTACATATTTTTATCATTAAAAGCACACAAAACTACCCAAAATACATGCAAATTATGGTACTGTTACACCCAAAACTTAAATCATGATTGTCCTCGATAAATCACATTAAACAACACGAAAAACATCAATCAAAAGACTCAAAAACACATTCCATATAATCAACAAGCTATGACAAAGTAAGAAGTATGACAAGATAAATTAATCTCGAATGATCCCAAACACAAGAACCTCATAAAGATAAGAAAAATTCACTCAACTCTCAAGTGTTTAGCTAGTGTTTATGCTTAAACCATGTACATATCACTCCCTACCTTGCAAATCATCCACATTTCCATTGCTCAAAATTGTAAATATAAAACAAGAATCACATAGGATTTTAAATTTGGTTGTAACGTAGGCTTTTGGTAAAAGGTAGGGAAATATTTGGCCAAGTGACTATTCGGATCTGTCAAGTTTGCAACCTCAACTCCTCCCAATGAACTCTCTCTTTTTCAACTCCTTAGTATGATTTTAAATTATCTTCCACCTTTTCTACTCAAATAATCAACGTAAAATAAACGCTCTTTTCACCCAATTTTTTTTCTTCTTCTTTTTCTTTTCTTTTCACGTTTTTTCCTTTTTCTTTTCTTTCTTCATTCACACTTTTTTTATCATTTTTTTTGTTTTTTCTTTCTCTCAACGTTTTCTATTTTTTTTTTCTTTTTCACACTATACCCGTTCAAACTACACACCGTCTCATTATCCATTTCTCCGTCACACAACTCATTCATCCATTATCCCTTTCCAATACCACCAATCTCAAGACGTGAGGGAACCAAATATGGTCTTAATCTCATAGACACATAAAGAAAAACAATAAGGTTCAAAGGGGCTAGCAAAGGATAATATATGAAAGAGGATGGATTTGAAAAGATCGTCTGTGATCATATTCAAATTCCATATTCACTTATGCAATCTCAAATAATATTCAAAGTAAGTTCTAGAGGAAAGTAACACAAAACATGGTAAAACTCTTAAGAAAGAATAAAACTGCATAATATAGCAGTTTAGGCTCAAATTCTCACAACTTTTTCATTCTTAGTTCAAAATTCATCAAGATCAATCCATCAAGGCATTCTATTTACAAATATCAAGCTCATCAACCATGCAAAACAAGTCTTTTCATCCCATAATCATCATTCCACAACATAAAGTGAGATTGAATTACGAAATCATACTGACTCAAAAATTTCAAAAATATAACTCAAAATTAAAACTTAAACTCAAAAATTAAGAATTACAATAATTTCCTTCCTCCCCTCCCCAAACTTATTCAACACAAAGTGTAGAATGAGTTTATGGGAAAAATCATGAAATTATTATGAAGACACACAAAAGCAGAGAAATCCTGAACTCCGAAAGTAAGTAAAAATCGATAAATGTGATGGGGTGCCTCCCATCAAGCGCAATTATTTATATTACTAGCTCGACAGTACATTAATGAAAATAAAGGTGGATGATATCTCCGATACTGAAAGACATCCACTCTCTTTCTTTTATGCTATGGATCTAAGAAATATATTCATGCGATCATCCGCTCGAAGTTCGTCAGTGCATTTTTCTCTTCAAGGAAAAAGCTCAAGAAGCCGTCCATGGTGACTTCTCCATGCTGATGCATATGCTTCATATTCACCAAGTTCGGATCCATCTTCAACCACCTAAGCTACAAAATATAATCTAACAAAAGAATGATATAAAAAATACGTGTCTGAATTAGAATCTATTGTCTTCTCATAATATTAAAAGATCTAGACATAGTACTCGACAATGGTGCCAAAACTTAACCGCTAAAATAATTAACTATCTCGCAAATGTAAGATGTAATTGGATATAGTAGAGAATAAGGTCGTATCCGACAAAGACTTATAAACTAAACTAATTAAGTATCAGAAAATATCGTCGACACTATTTAGACTCACGAATTAAATGATATTTATCAACTTAAGCAACTTAAAAAGTCAAACAAAATCAAAAACAAATAATAAAAATATTACAATGAATGTTCATGCAAATAATAGAGAAATAATGAAAATCAATTAACAAGTATCTTCTTATAAAACATTTACAAAAGCAAGTTTAAACCTTCTTTCGAAGCGGATAAACTATAGATTACACGTTAAGACAGATATCTCGATCAAATAACTAACATGCAACTTCAAAAAGAACCTAAGATTTATTGTCCTCACAAATAATCTGAAATCTCTCAATTTTATTGAATTATTATGTTGCTTAATCCAGATCACGAATTAATATTCCTCTCTCAATTAGGATTAACTCATCAAATCATGCGAAATTATTGGTCAGACAATAAAACAAACATGAAGCCAGGGGAAAAACGACGCTTTTCCGAGCGAATTTGCGGATTTCGAGTAGAAAACGCATAAAGAATTCCAGCTCTGTGCAGTTGAAAAGATTTGTCTCTATTTTTTGCGTCCGAACTCTGATTTGGGTGATTCAAGTTGCATTGGAAAGCTAATCCAAAGATGTTTCCATACATATCAAATAATAGCCCAAAATCTAAGTATTCTAGGAGTTGAAGCCATTTTAGTGGATGCCTTTTTGCAGCACAATCCTTGAATTGCTTATTTTTCATTCCTTTTGCTTGTTTTTCACTAAAATCCTTCAAAACAACTCAAACAAGTATAATATCCTCAAAAAATACAAATAAAGTTGATAGTAAAATGAATTTGAATATTTTTATCATTAAAAGCACATAAAACTACCAAAAATTCATGCAAATCATGGTACTATCAATAGCTTATCAATAGCTCATACTTGATATTATGCCAAATATGTTATTATGGTTATCGATCATGTTCGACTTCTTTATGATGCATTTGCACCTTGTTAATATATTTTGAAACCCTTCCAAAAGCATGATCAAATCATTAAATTTAAATTCTCAAATTATGTTTCTTACCTACACCTAAGTCCCTTATGCATATTTATCAATATGAGTGCATGTCGCATAGACTCCCGTTGGGGTGTGACACTTTGAGCCTGGGTTCTCATTGATGTGCATCATAAAGCGGACTCCGGATTTCTCAACTCAGAAGGAATATCTAATTGCTCCAGTTTGAGTTTCCCTGCATGGGTTATCATGTTCAATGTCGATATGCTGACGGCAATTGGAAACGCGATAGGCCGCACTCTCAAAGTGGACACCCCTATTTTCAAATTTATTAGGCCTTCTGTTGCCCGGTTTTGTGTTGAAGTCAACCTTCTGGATCCCCTAGTTTCACGGATTCGCCTCGTCACCAAAGACGACTTTGCTTTCAATCCATCACCTTCTATAATTTGCCAAAGTATTGTGACCATTGTTGGAAGCTGGGCCATACTTCTCAAGATTGCCGCCAGAAAAACCCATCCGAGGACGCCCCAACGGCTGCTAATCCAGTGCCTCTTGACAAACCTAGTGGTATTTGGCACCCAAAGAACAACCTTAGCCATGTAGAAAAACCTAACCATGCAATCTCTCTTACTCAACAAGACACTACTTCTGCCATTACAAAATTACCAATTGAAAAAGTAGCCCCTTCCACTAGTAAGGCTCCTGTTCAACCATCTCTCCTTGACAAGGCATTGCCCCCTCTGGTTCAAAATTCTGGACCTTCAACATCAAAGGCAAGGCCCCATTTGATGAATAATTCCTCTACTCCAGGTGCTCCTCATGAGGCTTTAGAATCTTCAGCTTATGTGATGTCCCAGAATGATACCTCCAATACCGTGACAAGCCAAGATGATCTATTTATGGACAAATCAGATCCCCCTCATGATGGCGGATATGCTTCGGACTCAGCCTCAGCTCCTTTGGGTGATACCAATATGTCTAATCAGAATCTTGCTCTGAAATAGTCCCAAGCTGATTTAACCAAGGCAGTGGTTCTCATTGAGGATCCCACCCAATCTAATTTGGATGATTCGGGATTTCAATTGTTTCAACGAAGAGAACCTACCAGTCGAAGACTACTTTTCTATGCCTCATCGTAAAATAACTCGGTCTCAGCGCTCGGGGTCTCCCCCACCATCTCCTTCCCAATGATTAGCTTTCTCTCTTGGAATATAAGGGGAATTGGTAACAATTCCTCCCCTAGAGGTCTTCGTAAACTGACTAAACTCCACAATATCTCTTTTTTTAGCTCTTCTAGAGCCCATGGTTTATTCTTCGCAAATTTGTTCCATCGCTCGTAAACTTGGGTTTGATCATTCTTTAGTGGCCAATCTCCAAATTTGGATTTTATGGAGGCACGGTATTGATTTTGACCCTACTATTTGCTCGGATCAATCTTGTTGCGCTAAGCTATCTTACCTTCACCTCAACTCTCCATTTTACATCTCGGTTATCTATGCTAAATGTGTTTGTGCGGATAGGTCTTTTCTTTGGTCCGAATTACTGACCTTTGGTTTCTATTCTTTTGGAGACGGATCCATGGGTCCCTGTGGAGATTTCATTGTTATTGCTTCAATGATTTTATCTCATCTGCTTCCCTTCATCATATTGGAACTTTGGGTCCTCTTTTTATATGGACTGGAGTCCGACCTCGCGGTTGAATTCGGAAGCATCTTGATCGCTTCCTCTATAATTCTTCTTGGTTGCAGCTCTTTCCTACCTCCTAGGTATAAACCCCAAGTCGTACCACTTCAGATCACAGTCCACTGCTATATCAGATTCATAAATTGACCTCTCAACGGAAGCCTTTCCCTTTCCAGGACATGTGGTTGAGGCGGTCCGATTTTAAAGATTTTGTGGCTTCATCTTGGTGTGCACCCACTAACGTGTCTGGCATGAAAGGGTTTGCAGTCAAACTACGACGTCTTAACGCTTCTCTCTGCAGCTGGAACAAAAACATCTTTGGCAATGTGCAAGACAACGTCAAAATGGCTGAACAAAATGTCCAGTCCCTTGAAGAGACCTTTAATCTTGATCCATCTGATTCTTATATCTCTCAACCGAGCCAAAGCTCATCTTCTACAAGCTTTAGTGGAGGAGGAAGATTACTGGAAGCAGAAAATCCGGTAATAAACGGTTGAAAGATGGTGATGCCAATACTAGCTTCTTCCATAAAGCTTGCAAAGAAAAGATAGCCCATCGCTTGATCACTAAAATGAAGACCCCGGATGGGTCATGGATCACAGATCTTACTGAAATTGAGCAACATGCGGGTGCATTTTTTCTCCAATCTCCTTACGGATGACTCGATGATCTCCAACGAGGAGGAGGCTGATATTTTTCTTAACCATATATCGACTGTTGTCTCCGAAGATGAAAATTTGCAGATTCTTTCCCCTCATTCGGATGTAGAAATCCTATCTGTTGCTAAAGCCTTGGGTTCAGATTTGGCTCCAGGTCCCGATGGCTTCCCAGGTTCCTTTTATGTTTGTTTCTGGGATATCATTGACACAGATATTACGAATGTTGTTCATTATTTTTCTCAGGGTCGTCGATTCCTCAAGCTATCTTGAGCACCTTCATTACTCTTATCCCGAAGAGCACTACCATGTCTACTTTTGCGGACTTCCACCCGATTAGCTTATGCAATTTCTTCAAAAAGTTCTTCACGAGAATCCTGGTTGGTCATCTCAAACCTTTTGGCATCGTTTAGTCTCAATTGAGCAATCGGCTTTTTATATCGGGTAGAGAAATCACTGACAATGTACACTTAGCTTAAGATGCGTTCCAGTTTCCAAATAATAAGGGGCGTCATCCTAATGTGATTTTCAAGGTTGACATGCAGAAAGCTTTTGATCGAGTTTGTTGAGCCTCCTGGTGAGACTTATTCTTCGATTTGGGTTTAGCTCGCAGCAGGTTCTTCTCATTATGAATAACCTTCGCTTAAGTTTCTTTTGGGTTTTGGTCAATGGGAGTCCATCTGGTTTTTTCCAAGCGTCGAGAGGCATTAAACAAGGAGATCCCTTATCCCCATACCTCTTTATTCTTCACTGAGGCTTTCTTGAGTCGCTTTCAATAACTGGTGGGTTCTCGTCTCGTTAAGCCTTACTATGTCTCTCTGTTGGCCCTTACTATTTCGCATCTTTGCTTTGCGGATGATCGATCATCACTTCAGCATTTTGCTAAGTTTCTTTATACATATGAAGTTGCTACTGGCCAGATGGCAAATAAATTAAAGAGCTCCTTCTTTGTGTCGGTTCGGAGCTCTGATGCACTTGTGAACTCTATTCGCAGCATTACGGGTTTTTAAAAGGGACTCTTCCGATGGAATATCTAGGCTGCTACCTATTTCATGGCCGCCGAACGAATGAAGTTTTCAGACCTCTTCTAGATAAACTCCGGAGCAAGCTTGGTACTTGGAAACTCAACTTCCTTTCAATTGGCAGTCGTATTGCTGAAGGGGACTCTTCCAAGTTTTTCTTTTTCGGCCCCAAAATTGTGCTTATTCGTCATGTGCTTTCTTCCATGTTTCTTCATATTTGGTCTCCTATGACACCCACCAAATCTATTATACAACAAATTGAGCGTATTTTTGCAAATTTCTTGGGGGGCAAGTCAGACTTCGTGATAATAAGCATTGGTCATCTTGGAAAAATATCTGTCATCCAGTTCTTGAAAATGGCCTAGGCTGTCTTTCCATATCTGACCTTGTCAAAGCTTATTCTATTAAACTTTGGTGGAGATAGAAGACCCAAAGTTGCCTCTGGGCTCGTTTCTTGACTTCTCTATCCAGCGTAAAATTGTTGAAAACCTCTTGGCACCGCATTGCTTTGGTGATTCTCTCTCTTCTGCCCATGCTCAAGTGCTGATTAAAACCCGCCGAAAACCTCTAGGCGC
>AYJT01069943.1:0-11695 GCA_001278415.1 Ocimum tenuiflorum
TAAATAATGATAATAGTAATACTAGTGTATTGAAGATTACTGGGAAATACCATAACACAAACTGTAGCAAACAGCCAACACAATCAAGAGCGAAACACCCACCAAGAATTTATGGTAAGCAAGCTGATGAAAGAAGAACACATCAGAGAGAGAGAGAGAGAGACGAAAAGGAAGGAAAAAGAAGAATATATGGGATTTGATTTTGAAAATGATATCAAGTTTTGGGAGTAGATAATTCTGAAGTAATTGCAGCATCTGTCAAGGCACAACCCATGTTTTTCATTTTTAGGAATTGGAAGAGTAACGCCATACAAATTATGTGTGTGTGTATGTATGTAACACCTGTATGTATATATATGAGCAGGTGTAGAGATGAAGAGAAATCTTGGAGAGTGGGAGAGGAAGGTGTGGAGTAATTAAGAGATGATTCAAAACCAATTTCCTCAAGAAAGAAAACAAAGTAAAGAGATGCATACATACGTACACACATCGACCACTCGGGGGCAATGGTAAATATATTTTCAATGATCTTAAACGTCAAGAGTTCGAGTTAAAAAAAAAAAAACATACATACACACAACACACTGCCTACTCACTCTTACACACTCATATACATACATACATGCATGTGTATATGTATGCATACATGTATGTATAGATATATATAAATGTGTGTGTGTGTGGTAATGCTGTAACCGACGGATTTATGGTTTTCTGATCACACGGTGAGAGAAAAAAGTGCTGCAATAAAGAGGGCGTGGAGGTGGATGGGATTCTCATAAAATCAATTAATTCAAATGGGAGAGATGAGCAGTCTCTATTTATATTTATACTTTTCAATTTTATTTTCTTCATTGCTATATACATAACTAAAAAAAATTAATTTGTGGAACTATAATACAGCAATAAAGTTGTTTTTGATTCTCTGTACTTACTTTTTTTTGGGCCAAGTCTTTTTATTTTGTTTTTAGTAAGACCAAAATGTTTACTATTAATTTGGTTAAAACCAAGTCTTTTTGTTACGTAGAACTAGAAAATAAGTTAATAGGACTTGATCCTCTTAAAATGTAATATATAATAATAATAAATAAATAAATTTGAGCTGAATTGCGACTACCTAGCGTGTTTTAGATTTTAATCAAATAAAAAAAACACTAACATATTTAGAATTAAAAATAATTTGTTGATTTTAAGTTTGTGTACTTGCAGAAATTGTTTTATCATAAAATCCTTAACTGTAAGTAATCAAGAGACTTAATTTTCACCAAATTAATATAGAGTACATGGGTGCAATAGTTTTAACTGTAGTGATGGTACAGAAACTTGATTCTAGGCAAATAAAATAGATGAACTTATCCATAGAAACTTATATCTATACGGACCCAAAATAAATTTGATCCTATTATATACCATGCTGTAGTATAATCAATTAATAAGAGAAAATAATGTTGTTTTTTTATATACTAGGGCTGTGTATTAAATTTTACACACTTAACAAAATTAAATAGAAACGGAGAAAAATGTAAAAACTACAAATTTTGGTGTCTATTACATAATTTTATTTCTTCAATCATCCGTAGTGCCAATATAATAAATAATTTATAATAATTTGCTATAATTTTTTTAAATTTTTGAGAAGCATAAGTTACTATAATTAATTATATAAGGGAATATTTGAAAGAAAACATTCAATAAATCATTTCCCAGCTGCTGAGATTTACATCATGTCATAAAGGTATAAGTCTCTTCAAAGTACAAATAATAATTATATAAATAATCATTTGGATAATAAATTATTGTAAATTAATAACTCTACATACGAGGATTTAATTTCATTGTTATTTTTAATGAAATTAAAGGCAAGAATGAACTTTGATAATATGTTGGGTTCATAACGAACAGAAACTTTCAAAGATACAATCATACTATAATTTAATTTGTTGATTTTATAAGCTTTTAAACTTGCTAGGGTTTTAGTCATAATAACCATTTATACCATAGGCTATTTCATACACCCTTGTGCAATTAAGGGATGATAAAGATGTTTGTGTTGTATTACATATGGTGCTCGTAGTATACATGTTTTTTCCTTTCTTACATTCACGTTCCAACTCGAAATCTCAAGCACAAATCAAAACATATTAATCGACTCAATGATATCATAAGAAGTGTAATTGATTCGAGTCAAACAATACATTACTCTAATTTATTTCATAATACTCGAACTCACTCCTTTCTCATAGATAACAATGTTGATAAAAATTTGTTGCATTCTTATGAATTATAGTTACAAGATTTACTAAGTTGATTATTTTATATATTTTCCCGTGAACTTGCTTATCGAGTTTATTCACAAACTCACAAGAAAAAAATACTATAAAACTTAAGTTTGACTTGTTTATTTAACAAAAATTTGTCAAACGATCTCAAACAAGTATTTTTTGGATTAAAATAGATGAATTCATTTACCGTCTTCATAATGTAATTATTTATTCGTGAATTAAAAACAATGGATTGCGATTATATCCCTATTTTCAGCTAGTTGAACCTGAACCCAATTAAACTATTGATATTAGAATAATTTTGGTTTGATATCTTAATGCGAATTAAATGATATGCACCGTCTTTTTCCGAAAAACAAAATTAATATTTTGACAAATATAGGCTAGAGATAAGTGCAATAAGCCTAATGCTTGACTGGACATGTAAAATATGACAGCATTAAATAGGATAATTAATTAGTAATTAATTTCTCAATTGTCAGACCAATTTGGCTGGCCCTATTTTATTTTTGCTTGAAAATTTACTACAATCTTATCATCACCACAACCTTGATATACAAAATGAAATTATTGTGGTCTAGTTTTTGTGGCGGTTTTGTTTGTAACTAAAGGTCCTTATTTTAAATTATGTCCATGCCTATTCAAATCAATAAATTATAGTTGTATATTTTATATTCCGTCAAAGAAGATGTTATTAATTCTTGAATTAGAAAATTTTTTAGTCTCATCTTCTAAAATTAAATTTTTGTGGTACAATTCCGATTATTGTGTGAATATGAAATATGGGCTTGTTCACGCTCAATGCATGTTTTGGGCCTTCAGTACTGGTGAACCAGTTTCTGGGCTTTCATTTTTTTTTATTCAAGTACAATACTAAACAAATCTCACCTAGACTTGAATCGCACATAAACTCGAATCTTTGACCTTTAAGGTCAAGAAAAATTTGCTCCACCCAAGGTGGTAGATTTCTGGGCTTTCATTTCATTTGAGCATTGGCATTTGCTTCGACATATAAGCAGAGTATTGTCTCTCTTTCCTTTTTTTTTTCTTTTTCTAGAATATATTCAGACATTCGTTTTCTCAAAACTATCTCGAATCAACCTCTTTTATGGTTATTACCCGAACTTCTATTTTTTATGTTTGCAAGTTAAGTTAGCTTCACATTTATGTCACATGCAAGTTTTAAGTAGTAATTACGTAAATCTAAACAAAACTACATGCTTCAACTCGGTCCATTTACAATCCTTTCTACCATATTATATGCTCTAGATTAAAAATAGTTATACAAATGAACATGAATAGATAAGTGTCAAATAGATAACGTGATTGGATGAAGAAAACTATTGTTAATAGCACACACAATACTGCTCAAGTTTTCCCATAAACGAATCAGAAAACATTCATTCACCTGTTATGTTCAACGGGTTCCGATTTCGTTTCTTCAGAGGCATGATGTTGTTCGCTTGAGTTGTTCGGGCGAGTTTGTCTTTCTTTCCTGCGTCTCCATGCAGCTTGGATTCGCGTCGCAGCATACCTTCTCCAGGAAAGCGAATAGAACCTGTGTTTGAGCAGATATGAGGAGGCCAGAAGGAGAATCCTTTTATGCACGTATGAATCATACATGAACCTCAAGTGAACTAACAACATCAAAACCAAGTGTAGAGCCTAGATCAGGTGAACACAGTTTGGTCGGGAAAAAAAATTACGTACTTTATGGCGCCCTGCAAGTGGGGGTCCCTGAAGAATCTTGCATAAAGACTCATCACTTCTTCAAGATCTGAAGCACGCAACACGAGCGCTTCAACGTTGGTTGTGCATATCACCAGTGTTGTGCTCCGTAATATGTATTGGGGACTCCGAACTTTTCTTCCATCTTAAATGAAACGAGTATTTCAGTAATTCTACAACCATTTCATTGCTTCGTAAGAGTACTACTACCTTTATTTGCAGAAATGAGCTCCAAGCACCACTCGATGAGTTCTTGTCCAATAAAATCTCGATCTCTCAAGGAAACACGAAAAGATTCCGCAAAACTCACTGCTTTGCCACGAACAATGAAAACTATTTGACTAACAGGGCTACCGGGGTAGAGGATTTTGCTTCCTTTGATATATGTTATTGTTCGTAGTCTTTCACAGATAGCCTCTTTAATAGGTTCATACATGGGACAAAAAATTGGGATCTACAAGAAGCCAAAAGAAAAAAAAAATTCATGAACAACTGAAAAGAACCAAGACATTTTAAGACATATAATCTGAGTTCCTCACTTGATAAGTTCTACCATATCAGTTTATGCAGGAAACAGCTTACTCTATTAATATATTCCAAGAGATGGCCACGTATAGCTCGTTGAAGGTCTTCTGGTAGGTTCCCCATTAGCATTTCTTCATCCATCATACTAGTGGCAGCCCAGTTAAGATCCTGTGCTCCTCTGACTTGCCTGCATCGAACATACTCCCAAATAAATCAACCGCTGCTTGCTTCTCTAATCAAATCTACAAAATATACTCAAGTGCAGCTCCTTGAGGTCGCAAGAAATAGGAGAAAGCACGTCTGTATTACTCTTGGACCACATTATATGCACGGACTGTCATCAAAAGTGCTTGCTTCAAGTAATTTAACACTGCCCAAACTTTCAATAGTTAATCCATAACTAGACAACCAGAGACATATTTGCTTGATGCTACATTCAGGTGTTTAAGTGGACATACAACTTCAACAGGCAAGCCTTATCACATACTTTTTACAATAGCACACGTATACATACATGCGTATTACCAACTTTATTGGTGAATATAATAGAAAAGAATATATCCGTGGAGATTATATTGCTGCAGCCTTGGTAACTAGATCTTATGGTTTACATGCGTCAGAACTAAACATATGATATTAAAACTTCTCCCACATTGATGAATCTAGTCTCCTAATTACGCATAAACGTGTATAGAATTATATGCTGATTGCTAAATGAAATTGGAATTGATACTGGAAATTTAGAGGATCTGAATAAATAAGGATTACCTTCTTAGTTCTTCTGGAAAGCCACAATGGTTCATCCACTGCTCAACATGACGGCGCCTTTCTAACTTTCTGAGAGAAGAAGTCAATTTTATCATACATCAAATTTAGTTTTTTGTTGTGCTATTGCTTTTTGATTGATTTTCCATCGTTAATTCTCGAAGAAATGAGAGAGAGTGTGCAGAGATGAATTTTTAATAACAAAAGCCACTTGTACAGCTCATTTTCCATCACATTACAAATGGAGGATCTATGGTAAAAAAAGAAGGGACTCACATATTTGATGTTCGAGTGGGAGGATTTGATGCAGTTTTCAACAGAGGCTGGAGAGCTTTCACTACAATGGTCATGTTTGGACGGAAATCAGCTTCATATTGCACACACGAAATAGCAAGAGAAGCCATCTGTCTCATGCAAAATCATCATATTTATGAAGCAGCATGCCATGCTTCTGTAGACTCATCACAGACATAAGGACAACTTATAAAGCAAAATAATCGGACTTACCTTAGCAACTGCCTTCGAAGAATAGTCTCCTTTCAGTCTACCATCAACAAAGTACTTTACCTCATTTTCATTCATTTTTGTCATTTCCTGGTTTATAAAGTATATATGATCAAGTAGCTAACCACACAAACTTCAAGAAGTTATTGCGAAAATTGCATACCCTTGCCATACGATCCAGCCCCTTAATTGGCCGGCCAGTTAAAAGTTCTAAAAGTACTATGCCAAAGCTGTAAACATCACTCCTCCAGCTTTGCTTGCCGGTAGTTATGTATCTACCACCCCACAAATAAGGAACTCAAGCCCAATTCATTTAACTACCAGCATAGTTCACCACTAGGGAAAAAGGCTAAGAAAAGAGCTTACTCAGGAGCATGATAACCAGAGAAATCAAGACGAGTTGATGAGTCAGGAGCTTGATTTGAAATACCAAAATCAGATATCTTGGCAATTCCATAATCATCAAAAAGAAGAATATTGCTGGATGTTATGCCACCGTGGATCTGCCACCTCGAATGAATATACTGCAACCCTTTTGCAGCATCAACAGAAAATTTAACTCTCTGCTGCCATGACAGAGCTGGACCTGGACCTGAGCCTCTTATACCTTTTCGTCCTGTATCATAAAGTAAATTAATTGCATAAGGTTGCCACCAAAAAGATATGAGAGGACATGTCATAAACTGAACAAAAAAAATCATGCAATTCTCCTTCAGCAAAACAATCACAAGAACAAAGTATGGCAAAACTCACCATGAAGAATTTCATGGAGGGAACCATTTGGAGCATACTCGTAAGCCAAGGCTCGGAAACCACCATCCAAACAATGGCCGATTAGTTCGACCACATTAATGTGCTTTAATGTGGAAACCACTGAAACCTGTTACCACATATGAGATATCTCACTGAAAGTGATATCCATGCAGCTATATCAACAAAACTCAATAATAGGGCCAAACCTGTTCTAAAAATACTTGGTCTGCCTTGTTGCTGGATTCAAGCTTTTTTATCGCAACAGCCTGTCCACTTTTCAGAATTCCATAGTATACCTTTCCATAGGATCCCTCGCCAATAACACACTTGTTATCAAAATTATCAGTAATTTCCACTAATTCATCTAGTAGGATAGGGGCGGAGACATTGGTCTGCGACGTGTTCAAAGACCGTCCGTATGTTTGCACTGTTTCTGCGGCATGGTCTTCATTATCACCTATGAAATTCATAGCAGAGGATAAAACTTTTCAATCAAGATTTGAAAAGGCAGTGTTATTATTTATATCTCTATAACTTCATATCTAACATTAACCTTTCGTACTCACCGGATGGTTTAACCCTATTCCAAAAAGCTTCCCATGGCCGAAGTCTTGCTGGTCTCGTGGCTTTTATCCAATCTTCTCTGTCAGATACAGGGTCAACAGTGACAACTCTGGCGTTGGTGGTTTCCTCTTTCGGAGGGAGAGTGAGATTCTGCACATCTCTAGGGGCCATTGTGAGTTGCTGAGCATCAACTGATGACTTAGCTTCACTTTTGGAAGAATGATCACTTAAATCCACTTTCATTGCCAGAGGCTTCGAGATTTCCTGCTGCTTAAGAGCAAATTCAAGCTGTAGCACAGCCTCAGCCATTGTTGGTCGTTTGTTTGGCTCATCATGCAAGCATTTTTCAGCAACATCCAGAAATGCCTTCAGGCTCTCTTCTGAGATTTCACCCCTTAGATTTGGAGCTACAATTTGTTCAGATTTTCCATTTCTAATACTTTCTTTAACCCACTCAGTCAGCAGCCATTCATCACCGCTAACTCCTGGTTCCACAGCTGGTCTCCCACAAAGTACTTCCAACAAAACCACCCCAAAGGAAAATGTGTCACTTTTCCTTGTTAGTTTACCGGTTTTGTAATAAGCTGGATCTAAGTACCCAAACGTGCCCTTAACTTTTGTGCTAACATGGCTCTGCAACATGCTCCTATTCATGTGTCTGGCCAAGCCAAAATCTGCAACCTTGGCCACAAAATTTTCATCGAGGAGGATGTTTGAAGCCTTAACATCACGATGTATGAGCGAGTAGCCAGTGTGAAGATAGTCTAGTCCGCGACCAGCTCCTATGCAGACACTAAGGCATTCTTTCCAAGTTAGAGATGTGCAGTCATCACCTTTTCTTGAAAGTTTGTAAAGGCGGTCAGATAACGTTCCACAGGCCATGTATTCATAAACAAGAATCATTTCCTCATGCTCATAGCAGTATCCGATCAAGGATACCAGATTAACATGTCGGAGCTCAGTTAGTGTTTCAATCTCTGTTAGAAATTCTCTTTGCCCTTGGCTAGAATTTGATCTTAGCCGCTTAATGGCCACAGTCACTTCCCCATTGTCAATTAAGCCTCTATAAACTTTACCAAATCCTCCCCTTCCAATGACATGTGCTTCACTAAAGTTTCTTGTGGCTATTTGGATATCAGCTAGTGAAAACCTACGACAAAGGCGTCCAGCCTTGATTAGTGGCATGTTTTTCACCTCTCTACATCTAGCTTCCCAAATTCGTCGCGATATATGAATAAAGATGTTCACCAAAGCCAGTAATGTTGTCACAAGAGTGGAAATCATATTTCTTTCACCAAGGACTCGGCCTAAACTTTGGACAATCCAGATTGATGACTCAGGAGTTGAACGAAATGGATTTGGACTCGCCAAACTGTTATCAGAGTTACTCAACTTCATTATTTCAAACCCTTCAAGGAGACCATGCCCATGTACGAACTTGTCATTCGATTCAAGACATATAACAACATCGCGTTTGCCCTCACGTTTGTGCCCTTTGATCATTACCATGTAGTCCCTATACCACGGCATGAGATCTTCATAATCCCCTTCTCTGCTTGTGCCAATATTAGCATCAACAACAACATCATCAATCCAAATTTTAAAAGTATTACCACTCATCTCTGCCATCTTGAGTCCTAGCTCGGAGAAATGGAGCCTAACCAAGTACCTAAACCCCACATCCACAGATGTCCTCCACTTAATACTCTCAATCTTGCTTTCTTTCCTCCTTGAAATCGTCTCCCACATCCCTAACATGCTGTCCACATCACTCTCCGAAGAAATCGAATTCTGTTTAAGATTAACTCTCCGGATTATTTCAATGGCAGTACTGCTATCAACGTTAGATTTCCCGGCCACTTCAACTCCTACATATCTTCCATGGAAGTAAGAAAGGCTAGCAGGCACAGAGATCATCTCAATACCGTTTATAAAAGCATATGCACCTAAAGATTGACTATTTGCAGCAGAGAACACTACATCAAACAGTTGATCTTCATCAATATTTATACAGAATTCCTTCACAAAATAACTCAAACCAAGGGCATCGGCCGTAAGGGAAGCGCTGAAGTTTCCGAGCAGGCTAAAACCACCGGCTTCCACGTCGAACAAGTCGCTAAACCTTTTGAAGCCCCTATATGACGTCGGATTGAAGTGAAGGCGAAGAATTTTCTGACCTGGAGCCGTCACGTTAAATGCATACGAGAATTGAGAACGAGAGAGCCGCGCAGTACTGTAAGGAACTGGAAAATCACTACCGCCGCCCGAGATTGAGTTGCGGATTGACGTCGGGCCCTTCATTTGCAGTGACGGCGGAGAATTCGGCGGTAGGTCGCCGCGCCACTCCTTTCCGCTTCCAGCTGCAGAAACTCCACTTGAACCGCAGTCGATTGAAACATCATCATTAATGGCAGCTGAGGATAAGGTGAGGAGAAAGAAGACGATGAAGAACATCGTGAAAATGGCAGTAGCATGCAGATTTTTCATGCTCATGATTCTTTAATCCATGGCAGTTGAAATTTTGAAGTAAACAGGAAATAAAAATTGCAGTTGACGCAGACTTTCTGTCGACGGAGATAAGTCGTCGACAACCAATTATTTGCTTCAACGACGAGTATTTAAAAAATTGTTAAAATTTAAAAATAAATTTATTTGCAAAATTGTTTAGGTTTGATTAAGTTTATAAACATTGAATCTTACACTTTTTTTTCTTGTTACACGTTGAATAAGTTCACTTTACATTGAATCAACATCATCCATGCTTAGCATTGGTGTGATAAAATACGAGATTGAAACACGATAAATATTGGCATCGACGAAGTAGGCCTCATGCTTCTCTACTCAAGAAGTTAAGCTTCCAAGTTTATCTTTTGAGTCGTTTTGATCGGTCGCTCAAGATTCTTGGTCTCTATCGCCCGATGAGAAAAACGGGATCACTTCTTTTGACGAGTTCACCATCACAATGCAACAAATCTTCATCAACAATTACTTCACCATTGAATTATTCCTTGGACTTTCTTCTTGAAGAGCTGCCCAAGCTATCAATCAACGAGGTATAAGAAGCATAATCAAGAACCAGTCCTTTCGCACTGCGCAGCTTAGCTACATCTTCTGCTTTTCTGTATCTGCAGTAGCCTTCAAGAAGGATGTTGTAAGTGATGTCATCTGGTTCGACGCCGAGATTCAGCATGGCTGTGAGAAGCATGTTTGCATTCTTCATCTGCCCTAGTTTGCAGTAGCCATTGATGAGCACATTGTAGGTGACAACAGATGATACAGCTCCATCTTTCTGCATCTCTCTGAGCAGCATGGCCGCCGTCTTAACGTCTCCTTTCTTACAGAAGCCATCCATGATCATTGTGTATGTTTCTATATCAGGCTTCATGCCCACTCTCAGCATCTCCCTCAACATTTTCTCTGCATCTACTACTCTCCCTTCTTGACACAAACCAGAAATGAGGGCGGTGTAAACCACGTTATCAAGCGCGATCTTTTCTTTGATCATTCTTTGCTTCAGCTGAAATGCAGCCTCCAAATCTCCCCCATTACAGCTTCCATTGATGAGGGTGGTGTATGTCACTCTATCAGGCTTCAACCCTTTTGTGATCATCTCATCGACGAGAGCCTGTGCTTCCTTCAAATCTCCCTTCTTGCAGAGCCCATTGATGACAGCATTATAAGTGATCAAATCAGGCACTAGGCTTTGAGACAGCATTTCTTTGTAAACATCCATGGCTAGATCAACCCTCTCATTCTTGCAGTGGCCATCAATCAATGTAGTGAAGGCAACATAGTTGGGAGCTAGCCCACAGTTGACCATCTCCTTGAACAATTCATCTGCACGATCCATTTTCCTCTCTTTACACAGCCCATTAAGAAGAACACTGTAAGTGTAAACATCAGGTAAAACTCCAGTTTCCTGCATTAAGTTCTTTAGCTTAAACCCTTGATTCAAATCGCCCAACCTAATATAACCATTCATCAAAGTATTGAAGCTAACCACACTAGGCCTCAAACCCCATCTCCTTATCGTATCAAAAACCGATTGAGCTAGTTTGATTTCTCCCTGTTTGCAGAATCTGTGCATCAAAATGTTGAAAAAATACAAACTTGCAGGGTACCCACATTCCAATATCTCTTTATAAAACCCCCAAACTAACTTGTAAGACTTCAGCTTCATCAAATGTTCAAGAACAACCCTACAAGTATCAAACGGCACCCGAAATTTATGCTCTTTAGCCAATCTAAAACATTGAATAGCATCAAGAACAAGCCCTTCTTCTAAGTAAGCTGTCATCAATCCAGAGAAAACATAAAGATCGGATTTTTGGGTACCTTTGGTTTGGACCACTGCAGCAAAAACTTCAGAAGCAGAATTCCTCCCTTTTCTCGAAACCACAACTCGGAGCAAGTTTTTGGCTTCCAAGAACATTTGATGGGAGCAGAGAAAATGGATCATGGTGCAATAGGAATTGAGGGTGTGGCGGAAAGGTGAGTTGCCTGGCGCAGAAAGCCATTGAAAGAGCGAGAAGAGAGAGAGTGGAGATAGAGAAAGGGGATTTAAAGTGATGAGA
>AYJT01069974.1:0-10962 GCA_001278415.1 Ocimum tenuiflorum
TGTAGCATTATGATCCGGAAGGCCACTAACCCGCTCTTGTAACTGACTCATTTTTCATGTATAAATAGAATCCTACCCCTCGAGGGAAGGGGACACACCCATTCTTGATCAATAACAAGCAATAATCCAAATCTTGCTCCAATTTCATCTCCGTTTGAATTCTTGCATGCAATTATTTGCAGAAAGTTCTTTTCGATTTTTGTCGCGAAATTCGAACCTCAACAGTTACTTTTTAGTTTAATGTTTCCCATTGTCAACAATTATTATTTTCTCTCTCATTTCAATGGCTATTAACTGGAATGCATCTTAAGCATGCATTGCTTCACTGCAACATAACATAAAGCTCTTCTACGTATCATGGCAACCGCGTATTTTACAATACCGAAAATCTTTACAAAAAGCGAAGCAAAATGAAAAATATATATATTTAACTCGGGATGAGACGCAACTCATTTAAAAAAAAATAAGGATAAACACAATCTGCTGAGCGGTTTAACAGTTTGCATCATGACATGCCTTAGCATTTTAAGTGAAATGGTGCCTTCTAAATGGTATGAGTTGGATATGTAGAATTCCAAATAATTTCTTCAAACATGCCAATTGCATTTCTAAGTGAAGTGGTGCCTGCTTTCATCCCATGGAGGCAATGGTGCATAGCCTTTATGACTAAGTTGTTCAAATGGATTGAGCTGCGTACAATTGCATATCAAGAAACTACATATCAAGAAAGGTGAAACGTAGCAGCGAAGGGGATGAACACTGCCCAAATATAAAAAAAAAAAAAAAATGAAAAAGTGATGGAGTTTTGGCTATTTAAAAAATCTTAAAAGTAATAATCAGATATATTTCTATCATCAGATATCATAAAAATAGATTGTTCACAAAGGGGCAAATCCAAATAGTTATTGAACATTGATGATGCAAATAAACTACATGGCTATGCATGCCGACTCAAATAAATCAATATAGTCGAGTTCGGCTGAGTTGAAGAAGACAGATTATGAACATACTATACAACAGACTTTTCTATCGACTTCAAATTCAATTTGTAAATTTTAGAACACGTGTGAAGGACCCATAAAATTGAGAAAGTTCAACCATATAACTTAAATGATTGAAGTAGCTACAACATACAGTAATGGCTAGACTATAAAGAAAAATAATATCCCCGACTCTTGGAAAAATTCTTCAAGTCGTCGTTCGTGGTTAAGAGTATAACACGAAAGTAGTGGTTACGAGATTAACCAGGTCAATAAGGACGTTATCTAAAAATTTATTTTCATAAGATAAACTAGTACTTCAACAAAAATCTTAATTAGTATGATGTCAAGTTCAAGCTTTCATAGTAAAATTACTGACATTACATAAGAAACAAATATCCAGTTTTAAGGAGCGAAATCAACAAAATCAGACACCCTTAAGTGATTAAAATTTAAAAGTTACAAGAAAATAGTGGTTAAGAATTAACGAGCTGAATCCAAAATGTATGTTCCCTACAATTAGGAGTCACAAAGTTGGACAATAACTTAGAGAAGCATGCGTAGTGAAAAGCTAATGTACTAGAAGTGGCGATCAATATACCAGAATATCAAAATATATAGCTTTCTCTTTGTTGGATTCTGGATCAGATTCCTCTATCTTGCTTTCAGGAAGATTCCACTATCAAAATGTAAGTTTCATTCTTGAACCATGTTATAAGTTGCATAAACATTTTTATTCAGAATTGCATTGCTCGAAATATCTATATGCAGTCTGCCGAGGTGCATAATAGCAGAGCAACAAAAAATCTAATCTTTTTATCTGATGATCAAGATAAGTAATCATATGATGTAAGCACAACATTTGAATTGAGTAGCCGGATGTCGTCATATCCAAAACACGGAAGGCCCAGCTCTAAGCTTGCCAGAAATATTAGCTCCGGTACAGACAAGAAACTTACCATCAGGGCTGCATCGGAAAATCAAGCTAACTAATAAACATTTTAATTTTAGTGATGAGTTGTTTTCTAGAATTCAACTACAAAATGTGCTAAATGATGCCATTTTAGACGAACCTGAAATCTAAATCTTTCACAGAAGAATGAGCATTGGCCTCACTGAGAACAACTTGCCATCCTGTGCTGCACAAGGGTCAGATAATTAGAAGATACAAACAACTATTTAAATGTGTGTGTATGTGTGTTTTCCATTTATCCTTTACTAATTTAGGTGAAACTACAAAAATATAACACTCTGTTAGTATAAAAAGGCTCCTACTTTAATGTTACGCGGAACCTGTCATAGTAAAGAATGAACAATCCATTCAATCATGATTGATAGTCTCATCCAATGCAATAATGCAGCAGATGAAGAAGAATGAAAAGGACAAACAAAATGGGGGTATGCATAACGGCTGCATGAAAATTTAGCCAAAGCAAGAATAGACAATCCTTTTTTAACCAAGGAATGGGCAACGTAATCATAATTAGTGGATTAAACATATCCGTGGTCTAGATGTATAGAGATTGTCTGAAACAACACTTGCACCAGACACTGGAAAAAGAAATCCACTTGAAAATTGTGAGGCCTTACATGGTTGGTATTTAGAAGAGTTTTTGGATACCCGCTTAAAAGATGCCAAACTATCAAGAATGTATAAAGTAGTGGTCTCTCAAAAATTCATTTACCACATTTACATCCTTGAGGTGACAAAAATTGCTTGCTTTTTATTCTAGATAAATTTGTCCTCATTTTCCTTTTAAGTCAGTCACTTTTATGGAATAAATGGTGATGAATAATCCATTAACTCACCACCAACAGCAAGTAAACTCCCCTCATTATTGAAGGTCAGTGCTAACTGTTGTCCAACATCTTCCAAAGGCTCAAGGACTTTCTCCGATGATTTTAATTTCAAAGTTAATTTGGTCATCGACTTTGAAAGTGATTATGTAGAATGGGGAAGCCGAATCGCAATTAAAATGAAAGTCAAGTTCAACAAAGTTGAAGACATTGAAAAGTGGTTACGTAACAATGGGGAAGCCGAATCCCAATTAAAATGAAAGATGTACTTTTTTCAGAGGTTTTTATATGAATTGAGTCTGATTTCAAAAATAGAAATTCCTTGGGCATCTATGTTTCAAAAACTTAATGAGCAAAACACATCAACTTCCTTAATTAATTAGATCGCAACCAAAACCTATTTGAAATGAAATGTTGGAGGTGACTATGCGCACGAGTCTCACAGAATTCACCAGTCTTGCAAAATCATATGGAAAGTTGCTTTTTCAGACAAAGGGATAACCAAACAAATACTACAGTGAAGACCTGCTACACCGTTGCAAATAGGATTTTGTTGAGGGCCAAAATATCCGTTCAATCTCAGCCATTGATCATAAGACCAGGATGCCAACCTCTAGGGCGTTGCCCTGAACCTTGGTCAAATTGTGGAACTCTCGAAGTCTCTCACAGGCTCAGACGGCCCTCTCGATGAATCTAGCATGAGGGTCCCTGTCTCGAAGGCCCTCTCAGGGTTTGCACCACGAGACTCGAAGACTCTCTGGACCCAATCTCGAGATTCCGGACGTGTGCCCCCACGTGATGAAATGATCTAGAATGATTCCTCTTGATGACTCAGCATAGGGGAGAACGTATGACCCTAACTTCCCCCAATTGTATTTGCAGATCGACCTCTAAATTTTTTGAAAAAAGGTATCTTAGATAGGAATTATTTAGATTCTCTCAATGTAACAGTATAAATAGCACACTCACACCATGCACAAAACAACTATATTCACTCACATCTACTGTATCACTCCGATCACCTTCTCTGATGAGTTCCACTTCAAGAAGCTCTGTAATTTTCACCCTATTTCCCTATAAAATACTAGGAAGTTCGTTCCGGGGGACTATAAATCTTTCTAGAAGTCTTAGTGTCCGATTTACTTTCTCGCTTAGAGTCCCGATCATTTCAGCGATCAAAATCAAACCTCAACGGATTTTTTCTTTATCGATAAACCAACCGGTTGTATCCAAATAGTGTTTCTTTGCTGCAAACCTAAGTAATGAAGCTATAAGTCCCGTTCAAGCCTTCCTCTTTCCTAGTATTAGAATAAAAATATAACAACGTTATTAAATCCATGAGCCCACGGAGAAACCCCTCTGGCAAGCTCCAGCATAACAACTACACATGAACTGCAAGCTCCAGTGAGAGTTCTCATGCAACTGATTGCAAAAGGAGTTGTATAATCACAAGGAATCAACCAAATCTAATAAAGGCTCAAACAAAATTACGAAACAAAATCAAATCAAAACCAAATATGCTCATCCTCCCGTGAAGAGATAGTGTACAAAAGGTAAAAAGGAAAAAAAAATTATCCAACATGACACCTGAATGCAAAGCGCTCAGCTTCTAGGGCACCCAAATGAGCTTTTTCCATAGCAGAGACTGGAGCTGGCATGGATGACTGTCGCGACCTGACTTTCACCATTTATGACAAAAGATAATTAGGAATGAAGTAAGGTTAATACCATTCAATGTTCAAGGGTCAAAAGTGAATGAGTGTTGGTTACAGATCAATTCATAAACTATTTCAAAATAATTAAAAAGTGGAAAGTCTATGGATAAGTTATACATATGATGATCCATAACTCGGTACTCTTAAGAATCCAATAGAATTAAATGCTCAATGTCGTCGCCAACCTCGTTGCTCCTCAACCTGCACATTTAGAAAAATATGCAGGGCTAAGTACACGAATGCACTCAACGAACACAGTGCCAAAACATACTACATGAAAACATGAATGGAGAGTATGTTCAATCAAACAGATCATGAGGATTTTAGTTCAAAAGAATTACTCATGATTGCAAAATATTTTATTCAATTATGTACATCACAACCATGTTATCTGTCATTCATTCAAACAAGAACCGACTAGGGTAGGCCTCCCGTACTAGTTATGCGCAAATCACGAGAAGCCATTGGCTAGTGTGATCGACCAGCACATTATACCATATCATCATCAATCCTCATCAATCATCACAACGACACCATCATCATTCATCATAACTCTCCCAGTTCTATATTAATGGCGAGAGAATAGATAGTCATGCAAAACGTTTCAGGCTTCACATTTAATTTCAATCAAAGCACTTCATTTTCATAAGAAGAAAGCATTTGTAGTTTTAGTTTTAGTATAAGAAAGCCCACCTTGCTTCTAAGCTAGTTTAGATTTTTGAAAGTTCCCGGCTCATGCTTTACTTGAACTCCACGACCTTTATTCGAATATATTATTATGAGTATTTTCACTTTTAGGGCTCTCGAATTAAAAGCAGGCATATATGCATTCGATCTAAGTTTAATGTTGTTCATCTATTGTTCATGTAATATTCTTTAATTGCTCGATACACCATTATCAATGTTCTAAAGTTTAGAAGTGTTTGAGGATCATAAAGGTATCGAGTTAAACAATAAAGGTTTGAGGTTTGGAATCAAAAAGCAGGTCTGATGCTGGTTTGGGCTCGGGTCGACTCCCCGGGAAGTCCCTCCATCGACTCAATTGACTGGTCCCCAACCGTCAACCCATGGCTTCCACAGACGTGGTAATACGATCCTCTGCTACGGATGAAAACTTGGATCGCTGCCCAAGACCGATCCAAAGCTTAACAATGAAAAGAAAGGGTGGAAAGGTAAATGTTAACATGGATGGGGTGGATATCGAATATGTCACAAACGAAGGTGGAAGTTCATTTTATAAGTCGGGTTGAACTCCTTGATACGATCAAAGAAAATTCGATAGACTCTTGGTAGAGAGAAAATAACTCGTGAGTTTTATTGATTGAAAACTGAATATTAACGTTTACAATGAAGCCTTTATATAGGCGTAGGAAACCTATCTCTCAAAGGAAAATGATAAAACTAATTCTAAGAAGATAACACATCTAAACTAACAAAAGATATCCAATCTCCTAATGAGATAACGATGAAAATCGTCCCAATCTAATCATAATAATAAAAAATATGCACCAAGAAAACGTGTGGGAAAACGTGACCCAAGTATTCTTCTTGTATCAACCCAATTTGCCCTTGATCGAATTCACCAGCGTGACCCAAGCCCAACTTCTTCTCCAATGGGCCTCTTGCTTAATTCTTCAGCCAACACCTTTTAAATCAGCACATTAAGCCTATCCTTGAATTTTTTCGCTCTTGCACGGGTCACTGACCCAACCGAAATTTCGACTGGATCAAGAACCATCGAACTAGGGCTCAATCATTCCCCTCCTATTGAAGAGTATTTGTCCTCAAATCCAAGTCATCAACTACATCAAAAGGACTAAAATCAATAACATTGAAAGTAGTACTCACACTATACTCACCGGGTAAGTCCAATTTGTAAGCATTGTCATTGACGCGCTCCAACACTTGAAATGGACCATCTCCACGTGGTAACAACTTTGACCGGTGCTGCAATGGAAATCTCTCCTAGTGCATATGCAGCCACACCCACTCTCTAGGCTCAAAGACCACCTTGCAACGCCCTTTGTTAGCTTGTTTGGCATACTGCGCAGTCCTTCGCTCGATGTTCTGCCTTGCCTTCTCGTGAATTTGCCTAACAAAATCAGCCATTTTTTTGCCATCAATATTAGTATGCTCATGATCAGGTAAAGGACTCAAATCCAATGGTGTTAATAGATTAAACCCATATACAATCTCAAAAGGTGAAAACTTAGTAGCAGAGTGAAACAACCGATTATAAGCAAACTCAACATGCGACAAACACTCCTCTCAAGACTTAATATTTTTCTTGATGATAGCTCAAAGAAAAGTAGACAAAGTCCTATTTACTACCTCAGTTTGTCCATTAGTTTGCGAATGACAAGTAGTAGAAAATAACAGTTTAGTTCCTAACTTACACCATATAGTCTTCCAAAAGTAGCTCAAGAACTTAGAATCTCTATCGGAAACAATATTCCTAAGCATGCCATGCAATCTAACGACCTCTCTAAGCAAAAAATCAACAACATGTGATGCATCATTAGATTTATGACATGGAATGCAATGTGCCATCTTAGAGAATCTATCAACAACCACAAACAATTAATCACGACCATGCTTACTTCTAGGCATTCCTAACACAAAATCCATAGAAATATCAATCCAAGATGCAGTAGAAATAGGCAAAAGAGTGTACAAACCATGGCACTAGATCTAGACTTATCATCTTTACATGTAATGTATCTGCTACAAATAGGTTCCACATCACGCTTCATGTGGAAGAAATGCTCTTGCAAAATAGCCAAAGTCTTAGCAACACCAAAATGACCCATCAAACCTCCATCTTGAGACTCAAGCAACAAAAATTCACGCAAAGAGCATTTAGGAACACACAATTTATTCCTCCTAAAGAAGTATTCATTATGCTAAAATTGCTCTCCACTAGTAGATTTTTCACATGCTTGATATATCTTACCAAAATCATCATCATCCACATATGAACTCTTAATGCACTCAAAACCAAGAAACTTAGCATCTAAAGTACAGATCAAGGCATGGTGTGGGAGTGGACTAGCTAGTATTTTATAGAGTAATTGAGAGAAAATTACAGGACTACTCGGCGTTGAGCTAGTCGGAGAAGGTGATCGGAGTGTTACAATAAATATGTGTGAATAGTTATTTGTGCATGGTGTGGGAACACTATTTATACTGTTACATTAGGAGAATCCAAATAATTCCTAGTCTAAGGGCCCTATTTGCAAATATCCTAGGGATCGATCTGCAAATATAGCTGGACGAAGTTGGTGTAACACCCCATATAAAATTTGCCAAATTAAGTAATTATTTTAATGATCGAAGGTGAATGAAAATTTAAATTTCTCGATTTATCCTCAAGTGGAGAACAATATGTGTTTAACTAATATAAAAATTTCATGGGAATTCTGTAAGTGGTTTATAAATTTGAATCGGATAAGTAGAATAAAAGTCATCGCAATTTTATTATTTACTGGAATATGGGGTGATGATGTCAAAAAATCCCGAACGATGATATGGTTCGGAAGTCGTAATTTGAGCAAATTATGCTCCGTAAATTTGTAGAAATATTTTCGTCCAATTGGATCGGAAACCAGATATCGAAACGAATGAATACGCGGTGTTAAAGGTTTGGAGACTTTAAGCTAATGTCATCAATTTCGTCCTTATTCCCTCTCCATTTTTTATAAATAAGGGGGCTCCTCTCTCATTTCCCACTCTCCCATTTTGATTTGAAGCTCTTGCAAAATTGTTTTTCACTGTAAATTAAGAAAAAAAAAATTATCGAACAACAATGTCTGGAGAACGTCGAATCGAAGGGGAAATCAAGAGGGAGTGCTAGCTATCATCTCAATTACGATTTCAAAATCCATTTCAAGGTAAGTCCTAGTCCCCTCTCATTATCCAATCAAGCATGATACCTTAAATGATGTTCTATTTGTTGGATTATTGATGATTAAACATGCCCTTATGTTATGAATTGAATAATTGAATATAAAACTTTATTGAAGGATGATAGAAGAATAATAATTGAAAGAAATTTTTCTTAAATAACTGCAGAAACAAACCTCAAGAGAAGCCAAAATAGCCTAAGCTATCCCCTAGTGGCGAACTGCTCTCTAACCCAAAAATTTCACCCCTTACATTAACATAGACTACTCCTTAAATATAAAAGATAAAAACCCTATTCAAGCCCATGAATGGACGCAGCCCATCATGATACTTTACCCTAATTGTTTAACCATAATAACCCTAAACTCGGCCCATGCACGGCAAACTCGATCCACGCACCTCGAACTCGACCCTCAGACTTCAACCCTTGAACCTCGAACTTCAGCATCTACCCTCGACCCTCGACCCTCAGACTCCAGCATTGACCCTTGGAGTTGATCCTCGAAGTTGACCTCTGGACTCGACCCAAAAACTATAAAACTCAACAGAAACTACTCAACTCGACCCGCTACTCCACGTTTCACATCACTTTATCATATCTTAAATCACATGTTGATCATTGTTTGATTTGAGAACCTTTGCCCAAATCCTAGTTTCTTCTCTCTTCAATTTGATCCGCGAAACATGGTAAAGTTGGCTTTGACTCTATAATATTGTTATTCTCGAATTTAGGAATCCATAGACACCTAAAACACTTGGTTTGGACTAAAAACGGGAAAGTGCATAAAATTCCTAAAAGTTATGATCGGCCCGATCCAACCTAGAAAATATGAAGTTCAGCCCGATTGCTTTTGAAGATCGAACCAATCCATCAAGAACATTTAATAAACACAGGAAAATATGAAGATCAGTCCGATCCCTTTTGGAGATTGGCCAGATCACTTAAGAACATCCTTCGAATCCAAAAAACCCTCTTTTGAGCTGATCACAACCCTGATCAACCCTGTTAATCGGATCAAGTCCTGATCGGCCTATAGTTATCATAAAATGTTGATCGCCTAGATTTTTACCTTGATCGTCCATTGCAACCAGATTATGAGACGATCAACCCGATTAGTACCTGATCGGACCGAACCTTTTTGAAATTCTGATTGATCCCATTAACGCTTCGATCCCCTAGCCATTTTTCGATATGATTTGCCCGATCCATGCCCAATCGGCCCAATCTTGTTCTCAGACTTAGCCAAATTCTAATTTCTTGAGATGTGTTGATACTTAGGTCTCCATTCCAAACCCGTCGACCGGACTAAGAACTATCAATTTATGAATGCGATAACAATCACTATGTGAGATGACGATTGAAATCTGAGTCGATGATGAGATCCTCACACTCTCGTAACTTACTGTGAAGGCAAAAGTACTAATAGGATATGAAGCAGATCGAGTTCAATGAGAGGAAAACCGCTAAGTATTGAGGATGTCAGGTGGGCTTTCTTAAATCAAAATATATGCATGCGTACATGTTTACCGCTTTGTGAAATCCTCAAGTGTGTTATTTGCAAAAATTGAACTTGTTTGCCTGGAATTGTTTTGCATGGCTATTTGTCTCTTTCTATGTCCCGGCTTTGGGAACTAATGATTACATTAATGATCTGGCTCTGGGCGCCATTGATTATGTGTACACATGCCACTCACACTCATAGAGTTTTGTGAGATGACTGCGCACAATGACTAGAGTGAGAAGAGCTGCCCCTAGACGGTTCTTGTTTGGAAAACAGATAACATGGCTTTAAAATTGCGCACATAAAATTAAATGATTTCCGCATTCATGGGTTCTTTTACTAAAACCCCAATGATTTGCATGTATGAACAGGCAACACCTTTATTTTATGAAAGCATGTTTTTGGCAATATGCCCACTGAGTGCTTTTGTACTCATGCTCTGCATATGTTTTCCCTATATGCATGTTGAGTGCTGGTGGAGTTGGAGAATGTTGAGATGGAAGTAAATTGAGAACACAAAGCCCTGGAATACGTATCTCCATATGCATATTCCACCCACATTTCCTTGTTGTGCAAACCTTTAGAACTTTCATGTTAAGATCTTAGACTTGAAATATATTGGTTCCGTAACGATTAACACTACATTCATTTAATCTACATTGTCATTATCTATTTCCTTCAATATCATGACTTCTAAGTGTATGATCACAAACCTTTGGGTAGCGTCTCACAAAGGCCGTGAAGGCGGGGCGTTACAGTTGGAGTCACGTGTTCTCCCCTATGCTAAGTCAGCAGGGGAATCATTCTGGATCCTTCTGGCACGTAGGTCACGTGCGTTAGAAATCTCGAGCCAGATCTGGAGGGGCTTCGAGGCCTGTTGCTTGTGCTAGATTCGAACCTTGAGGGCCTTTGAGAAAGGATGCTCGTGCTAGATCCATCGATAGGGGCGTTACGGAGCCATGAAGGGCTTCGAGCACGTCATATTTATGAGAGGTAAGGTACGGAATATTTATGAGAGGTAAGGTACGGAGGCGTGAGATGAGTTCGAGTGTTTAGCCAGTTCGA
>AYJT01069981.1:0-18336 GCA_001278415.1 Ocimum tenuiflorum
TCTTAAACTTTATTGCTAAAATTATAAACCACCACAAACAACCGTTTAAAGATTGAACCCACGTAGCCAAAAATTCTACTACGACAAGGACACTATTATATTCTAAAAACATACGAATGAGGGGAAAAGAATCCTAGTTTAATTTATATTTTAAAAGTCAGTGATTCATATTTAAAATTCTATAATTCAAATGATTCTTTTATCTCTTTCCGACTTTTTCCTTTTTTCAGCTGAAAATAAAATTGCCCAATAGTTTTATAAAAGTTGATCCATATCTGATATCTTTACCACAAAATAATATTGTGAATATTTTTCCACGATATTTTTCGATTCGTATTAATGATTAAACTATTTATTCTCTAAAATTACCCTGCTACATGTTGAAATCTATCATATTAAAAACCTATTGAACCAACTTATTGATCGCATATCAAATTTTTGTTATAAAATATATCGATTTACACAGTTTAATTCTTGATACGAGTCAAATTTTGTTCAATTTCAATTTTCTCGATGGACGCCACAATAAATGCTTTACAATGATATATATCAATCAACAAATGCTACAACAAGAGACTCACTTTCATTTTTAATATATTTTCAGTTTGATTTCTCAATTTTGAGGGAGATTGGATTTGACTCATATTAAAAATCAAAATATGTGCAACTAAAACTAGTATCTGAAAATGTTTAAAACAATTATGGGAGTGATTATTCAACAAAATAAGAGGATTACGGAAAAAAAGTTCTCTTATTAAAAAATAAGATAAGGAAAAAGTAATCGTGTGATTGCTGCTTGACCACCAATAAGCAATAATATATAAGACAAAACTTGATTTCATCAATATAAAATGTGCAAAATTAGTATGATCTTATTTTTGTTTTATTAACTAGGTACAATGCATGAAGGCCAATTTTCGCTTGGTGAAGGTGGGTTGGTCGGTAATTTAATTAAATTAACCAATTATTATTCTTTTTCAATCAATTAAGGTACTAACTACTGAAGGCATAGTATCGCAACTCATTTAATATGCAGGAGTGCTTTTTTTTCCACAACATAAATTATTTGTTAATTTTCTTGTGGTGAATAAAAGAAAACATAAGATTTAAGAACTGATAACATATTATTTTTGTGGCGTTTTTCTTATAAGCCATGATTCCTCACTCTAACCATGCACCGCGCTGATTATTTAAGTATCTCAAAATACATCAATCTCCACAAATGCAAAGTTGACAGTCGTGGGAGTGGGAGTTTTCGACTCAAAATTGGTACTACGACTCTCATACGGAGATCTTCAATTATACTATTTTATTAAAAAAATTGATTACTTATAGAATCAGTTGGCCACACCGGCCCCGCATAGAACTACTTATGCTCCCTTTTCGTGAATCCTCTCATCTGAGTCATTCATAAACCTACTTCTCATTCCATAACACAGAGAAGAATCAAACACCATCAAAGTTCAGATGATAGGTAAATTTTCGATCGATCGTGGAGCCAAAAATATAGCATTGTAACTACAAGTCTCATGGGTATGCGGTCAAATAATCTTATCTAAATTTTTTTTATCAATTATGTGATCGGTTGACCCTACCGATCCCACATAGAATTATGCAATGTCTCCTTTTTAATTATGCAACGTCTCCCTTTTAATCTTTCGTAAACTTGCTTCTCATTCTACAAAACAATTTTATGTGATAGATAACGATATGCTATCAAACAGAATTTGAAAATATTATTGCGATATGATGAATATTCATACGACTGTCAAGTTTTAATGATAGCGCTAAATCGTAGCATTTAAAGGATGGTTCTCATAAAGGCTTTTTCTTTTCGGGCATAATACTATTGCAAAAGAAATTCTGATATAAACTATATTTTAAAAACTATTTGATAAATTAGCTAAAGTTCTACAAGAAACCGATTGGGATACTATAACGAAAGAATAAAAATAATGGTATAATTTTTTTTGAGACGGTATAATTTTACTAGTGCTCGTATGGGAGATTCGTAAAAGAAGAAATTGATAATTACCTTTACTATTATTTATTTATTGATTGATTTATTTTTAGGACAAAGTAGGCCGTTCAGGCCTGTGGCGGAGTGGTCAGCCCGGGCCAAAAATTAACGAAATTGTGAATTTGTGAAGATTTTCTAGAGGAAAAATTATGATCATTTTAAGAGATTGTTGGTGTGGGTGATTTCGTCGTGACCACTGGATCTAAAGACTTGGTGAATTGAATAGTGAAAACATGCTTGCTTGGCCGTGGAAGCATTGTTTCAAGGTAAACTAATTCTATTGATGCATATTTATACATTCTCTACCACAATTGATATGAAAAATATGAAATTCTCTATCGTAACTGACGTGAAAAATATCTCGATAAATAAGGAAAATATTCTAATATACTACAATTGCGACAAATATGTTATCTTACTCATGCGCAATCATTTCCTAGATTTTTGGACTTTTAGGGGCGCCCTATATCTCTTATAATCTTAGACCGAATCCTTTGAGGGCCACCTTCTGAATTCATTATGGTCCAATTTGAACTTGTAATGATTACATTTCGTGCATCTTGAGCTTTCATGGGATCGAATTATTTCGACAAGACAATTTTTAGCCTTAGAAAATTTCATTTGGTGAGTCCTTTTTCACTCTATAATCACACTCTTGCATTGCAATGTTCATAAGTGATAAAAATGGGCCTTGTTTAACTTGAAAAAGAGAGAAAACAGTCTTGGTCTTGAAATGTCAACTCTTTTTATTTGGGGTAGAAACAGTTGTTTTAAATAGTGGAGCAGCCGATTACATGTATGAGCTTCTTATCTCTTTCATAACACTTGTTTGGTGAATATTGACGGCTCAGCTTTTGCGCTGACGCGTTTTATAGAATATTAATTTCTTAAATAATCCGAATTCTATAATTGTACAGCTATATAATTACGATAGGTTGGTGATGCACATAATGATAATTAACGTATTTATATATATATATTGTAATTTACTAATTTTATAGGTAGCAAATATTTGCTTCCTGGTTTGGTTTGCTTTTATTAAAAGATAAAAGAATTTGCGATAAAACATTATTTTAACTTTAATCGCACTTCAAAAAGGAATAAAGCATATTTATTGAAAGTGAAATTTGACCAGATTTATGAATTAGCTAATACCACTGGCAGATGACCAACTTTTTCACAAGTTTTTATTAGTTTCATTCATTCCAATTAAACAGTGCACCAAACTCATTCATAAACCAACTCTGATTTTAGTGAACTTTTATCAAACCACAACTATATGAATCGATTGTGATTTTGACCAATTTCACTAAAATGGTACAATTTTCAGTGATTTCGTTGAGTATAAAAAAGTAAAATCAAATATTTATCTATCTCTTCCATCTATTTGGACATACAAACTGAAATATTCTATATAGAAGAAAAGGTCTCAAATGAGAGATCAATTCATATTCTTCCTCAAGTTATCACATGAATATTGCGACATTCAAGTACGTATCCTTGACGACAAACTAGTATTTCGTAGAACGAGATCATTACTAGGGAACATAATTATCTCATTTGATTAGATTTTGCAGGAAAGAAAATGATTCACAACTTTTAATACGGACAAAATTGCCAAAATATTAATCGATTGCAGTCCAAATTGGCAATTTTCAAGAATTGACAAGTTGTTAGTTCAAAACACAAGTCGAAAGCGTTCAACGTTATGTGGCTAATGAGCAAATCTTATTAGAAACGAATATATTCTAAAAAGGGTATTTCCTTACTCAGATTCAAAGATGTTATCCTAAATTATGTTCCTTTGGATAAGTTGAATTCTAGTGTACGAAGTCTAAGGAATTTTTGGATTCTACCTCATAACCAAGTCTTGGGAAAAACATACAAGAATGAGTATCAAAATTTATGTTGTTTAAATCTCCCAAAAAGTAATGTAATCTGAAAAGATAATATTGATCATTAGTTACATGTTTTCTATTCAATCAAATAGAATAAGTAAATAAATTTCGAAGGAAATACAGAATATTCCACTTTAAAATTATGAAATCCTCGTTTTTGAATATAAAAGTCACCAAATATAGCCTAAAAGAAAATCACTATCTATCAGTGAAAATGGTATCTTCAAACTTTTTTACAAAAATATAACTAATTTGCACATAAACAAATTAACCAATTGATTAAAACGTTATAGTAAAATAATTTTGTATTACTAATTTTATGTTTATATCGTATAAAATTTATAATAATTATTGAGTTTTTATTTTCAATTTAACGACAATATATTAATAATTAGTGCCACTAGTTGGAGTTGAAAACGAAGAGGTGAAAACCCCGACCGACACCTTGTATAGAACAGCGCATCACGTGAGAGGTCACGTGCCAGTAAGCGTACAGTACTGTACAGAAATCACGGCACCGAATGATGATGACTTGATCATTATTGGTGTCTTGCTCCAACTACCGCCGGCGAATCCCTCATTCCGTCCCTTCCTGGCCTGCCACGTGTACTGGGTCCCACCCTCTCCTAATTCTACTAAGCTTGGAAATTATGCTTCTATATCTCCCTCTCTCAAAATCGTCGTCTCTGCTCAACTCTCCGGCGACGCCCCCTGCGTCTTCTATTTCCAGAGCTTATTTTTGTGAAAAAAATACGCGTATAATTCTTGCTTTTCCTCCTTCCGCTGCTGTCGTCTGATTTTATATTGCGGAATTTTGTGCGTTGGAAGTCCTGGCCCTGACCTTTTGAGGTTGTGTTTTGCTTTAAACGAGTTTCTCAGCAAGTCTCGATCGATCTGCAGCAAATTTTGAGTTTTCCTAACTTAAATTTTGTCATTTTACGGAATTAATTGTAGAGAAAGTTGGGGTAATTGATCAATTGATGCTGTAATTGCCACAATTAGCTGTGTTGATCCAGGCTGACGATGTCGGGACCCTTGGATCGATTTGCTAGGCCTTGTAAGTGCAATTATGCTCGATCTGTCTGTGCTTTACATCTCCATTTACGAATTTTACTTGGGGTTTTATGGGATTTGGTTTTTGATGTTTGTCTTTTCAATATGTGTGAAAGACGATAGTTTCTGAGCTATTTTGACCCTTCCACCTGCACTTATGTTCTCAGCTGCAAAGTTGTTTTTTTTTTTGGTTGCTGATAAAAGAACGTGAAATCCCTCGAGCTGTATGACCTTGCAACTGCAACTTTAGGGGTGAATTAAGGCGATTTTTGACGTTGGTTTAGAAATTAATGGAGTATCTGGTTTTGCAAATAGCATTACTTCCTTTGCCAAAGAGATAAAAAGTTTTGCAGTTGTTAGGTTTTCTTGAAAGTAATACTTCTGGGACCTGAATCATAGTAGAGACCTTGGTTCTTGAAACCTAACTTTGATTGATGCTTAGTCGACAAATTATTCCAACATAAGTGATTTATCCCCATCTATTTTCTTCTTGGAATTGCGGGTCAAAAGCGATTGGCTTTTTCTCCTTTAGGAGTGCACTTAGCATCAGGAAAGCTCAAATATATGTATGCTCCTCTCATATGTATATCTTATTACTGTTGGCCAAACAGGCTTTGAGGGTTCATCTGGTAACGACGAGAGAAGAGAAAGAAAGTCTGATTTTGAGAATTCTGAGGATGAAAGGCGGACAAGAATAAGCTCCTTTAAAAAGAAAGCACTCAATGCATCTACCAAGTTCAAGCATTCTCTCAAGAAGAAGAGCAGCAGAAGGAAGAGTGATGGCAGAGTCAGTTCTGTTTCAATTGAAGACATCAGGGATGCTGAGGAACTACAAGCTGTCGAGTCATTTAGACAAGCTTTAATATTGGAAGAGTTGCTACCTGAGCAGTTTGATGATTACCATATGATGCTAAGGTAATTTCTTTTCTGTCTGTATTAGTTGTATACCTGAACGGGAAATTCTTTCTTGCCAAATTTGGTAATACCAACATGTTCTGGGATTTCGACTTTTGGAATAAATCAGTACAAGATTCTTAGTTTCTTACATGTTAACTTGGTAGGGTGATCTTTAAGCTACCCAGTAAAATTGACATAATTATTTTGCAGAAAATGTCTAGATTGATCTTGGACTCAGGCTGCAGATGTTTGATATTTTATTAGGACTTTCTCAATAATGAATTCTTTCATCACATGCAGGTTTTTGAAAGCAAGAAAATTTGATATTGAAAAGTCCAAGCTCATGTGGGCTGACATGATACAGTGGAGGAAAGAATTTGGTACTGACACTATTGTTAAGGTAACTACCCATAAACTATTATACTTTTTGCATGCAACTTGACCAGCACATGTTCATTTTTATACCAGTCATCCGTTAAACATTTAGCTTTGTGGGATATTTATTCACCACCTTTGTTTCCATTAGGATTTTGATTTTCATGAGATAAATGAAGTATTGATGTATTATCCCCACGGATATCATGGAGTTGATAAAGAGGGAAGGCCTGTGTACATTGAGAGGCTAGGGAAAGTTGATCCAAACAAACTCATGCAAGTTACCACCATGGACCGTTACATAAAATACCATGTAAAAGAATTTGAGAAAACCTTTGCTATTAAGTTTCCAGCTTGCACCATTGCTGCCAAACGCCACATCGACTCCAGCACAACAATTTTAGATGTTCATGGTGTGGTATGTTATGCTCTTCCGCCACTTTATTTATAATGCCAGTTGTCCTTCATCTATTTAAGGGGTGTTATTTATGATACTGTTACTGTTTTCCAGGGTTTGAAAAACTTTACCAAGAGTGCACGGGACCTCATTACAAGGCTCCAGAAGATTGACGGCGACAATTATCCTGAAGTAACCACCTAAATATTTTACTAGTCTACTTTATTATACTTTATGTTGCTGTAGATTGTAACTAGCTGTCTCTTAATTGCAGACACTCCACCAAATGTTTATCATCAATGCCGGTCCTGGTTTTAGGCTGCTGTGGAATACTGTAAAGAATTTTATCGATCCCAAGACTGCCACAAAGATCCATGTAGTTCTTACTTCTTGTCATTTGGAATCTAATTATGCTTTGTCTAGAGACTTCTTTTTTCTTACAAGGTTCTCTCTGTTTCTGTAATTAGGTTATTGGAAATAAATACCAACACAAGTTGCTTGAAATCATAGATGCCAGGTGAAAGGGGTGGATATCGTGTTTTTCGTCTTGGTTACTAAAACTTGCATTCCTTTGAATGATTTATTCTCATATTTTCGGGTCTCTGCAGTCAGTTGCCAGAATTCTTGGGTGGAACATGTACCTGTGCAGATCAAGGGGGTTGCCTTCGTTCTGATAAAGGGCCATGGAAGAATCCGGAGATTTTAAAGGTTCTTACTTTCCCATAACAACTTATGTTGGTGTTACATAATGTTGTTCGATTAATATAATAGACTGGTGCTTTGTGGTGCAGATGGTGCTTAATGGTGAAGCACAACGGGCCAGGCAGGTCGTGAAAATCATTAATAGCGATGGAAAGGTGGTTTATGCGAAGCCGCATTACTCCATGGTATGCCTGCTCTAGTTTTTTACTTTTTAGACATATATAGCGTTTTTATTTGAATCGAGCTGAAATACTTGTGCTTCTTTGTTTTGGTTGAAGTTAAAAGGCAGTGATACTTCTACGGCAGAGTCTGGATCTGAAGCTGAAGATATCGCTTCTCCAAAAGCTACTAGGAGTTACTCACACCTTCGTTTGACTCCAGTTCGTGAGGAGGTATGGTTAAGCTTAGCTTTCTATGCAGATTTGCCTTTTGACAGCTACAGAAAAACGAAAGAAATCATACTATTTGAAAGCTCTCTAATAGTGTGCTAGTTGTATACCTTTGATAGTTCAAATTCTACTAATGGATGGAATTTACATGGGCCGTCATTATCGAATAATTCTAATTCTACAATACAGATTGATTCAGTTATGTAGGTCTACTCAATTGTAAAAGTATCCCTTACCAGCTCTTCTAGCAAACCTATTAAACGTGAATATAAACCGGAATTATTCGCTTTAAAATAAGCAGAACAAATTTCTTCTGATTTCCCTTCCATGCATTTCTGTCCTTTTAGGTTTATCCATATAAACCATATGATAAGTTTGCTGCTAACTTTATCAAAATATCAGGAATATGTGTCAAATCTTGACAACGAATCTAATGTTCTGAAGCTCAGACGTATAATGTTTCTTATTTGGT
This sequence comes from Ocimum tenuiflorum, assembly GCA_001278415.1. Classification (NCBI taxonomy): domain Eukaryota; kingdom Viridiplantae; phylum Streptophyta; class Magnoliopsida; order Lamiales; family Lamiaceae; genus Ocimum; species Ocimum tenuiflorum. The sequence continues at coordinate 8,204 of AYJT01069981.1, forward strand.
AGCAAGAATGTACTGAGGAATTTAAAAGTCTTATTGTTTTCCTTGTATCATTCCTCATAATGTTTAGCGACGAATTAAATTGGCCGTTATCTCTTCTTGATGATTCTAAGAAATCTGTGATTTATCTGTCAGGCGAAGGCTATCGGAACTGCTGGGTTTGCTGGCCAGTTCTCGGGTTATGACGAGTATGTTCCAATGGTTGACAAGGCCGTCGACGCTGGTTGGAAGAAGTCCCCTCAAAAGCTTTATATTTCCAAAGGTCTGTTGCAATTGGTTTAGAAATTAGAAGTGCTCTACCCTTAATGACCACTCATATTAGGATAAGCTAATGATGTCTCTAACGCATTTCAGAGACACTCCCTCCTCCTAATTCTCAGAAGGCAGCAGAAGGGGTTCGCACTCGTCTTTTGGCAACTCTCATGACCTTCTTCATGACACTTTTCCTCTACTTCCGCTCAGTGTCATCGCATGTTACCAAGAAGATTCCGGATTCATCGTCACAGCACGATCAGCAGTCTATTCAGGAGTTCTCTTTCGATGCAATGCCCAAGGAGGAGTTCAGGCCGCCATCCCCGACCCCTTCGTTCACAGAGGCTGAACTCTTGTCATCCGTGATTAAGAGATTGGGCGAGCTCGAAGAGAAGGTCGATACTCTTCAAGCCAAGCCATCCGAGATGCCGTACGAGAAAGAAGAGCTGCTGAATGCTGCTGTTTATCGAGTGGATGCCTTAGAAGCAGAGCTAATTGCAACCAAAAAGGTAGTTTTGGGTTTTACTCCATTTCTCTGAGGTCTTTATTTCCTTTGATTAGTAAACAAGTTCTCATGGCAATCCTCGTTTAACAAAGACTATATAAAATGGTTACTTGCAAATTTTAACAACGACCTTTATCAGTTTTGCAATTATAGCACACTTTAAAAATCTTGGCTATCATACCACACATTTTTAAAATCTTGCAACCATAACACTTTTTTGTCGGATTTTTTTTAATTTCCACTAAGAATCCTATGTTAGCAAGATTTTATTTACTATATTGTCACTACTCCACACGTTTGCAAATCTGGACACATCAGCTGAAATTGGTCAGAAAAATACAAGGTTTTATAATTGCAAAAATTTCAAAAAGTGTGTTATGCGCACCAATATTCAAAAAGTGTGTAGCAAAACATTGTCTTAAAATTTTCAAGTGAACCGGATTTTAAAACCTTAGAGTGGATGGCATACTACTGCTAAAGCATGCATACTTGCGTATGATAACTCGTTCTTTATCGGTTTTCCTTGTCTGTTTGTCGTCAGTAAAGAGTGTGATTTCATGATCAGGCTAAGGAGATCCGAATATTCTTATGATATCTTGTGTTTACGACTCATTGACTCCATTTTTTGCGGTTGTTTTGAGCAGGCTCTGTATGAGGCTTTGATGAAGCAAGAGGAACTACTTGCTTATATAGACAGTCAAGAAGATGCCAAATACAGGGTATGTGATGTGGATGTATTGTTTTTTTCTGAATCAATATACAGATGACGACGACAACAACAACAACAACTTGGTTCTAACATTGTTCTCTTTGTTTGTGCAGAAGAAGAAGTTTTGCTGGTAAGAGATGCATCATTGATGGGTGAGAGGCTTTCCACATAACCCCTTTGAGGTGTGAGTAAAGGTGTAAATTTCGTCTATACCAAACATATATATCTTGTATATTTATATATTACTTGTCTGAAACTTTACTGGTGTGCTTTCAAGAGTTGTGAGTTTTGAGTGATGCTTGAAAACCACTTGTGTGAAGCCATTCATGGAGTATACTGATTGAACTATGCCTCCATTGTTCTGAAAATATTGGCTTTTTGACAAATTTATAGATGGCAAAAACTTGGGTTAGAATAGTAGTGTAAAATAGCTGATATTATATCTTCATGCAATTAAAATTTAATTTTTATGACAGGTTAACCTTTCTTTTTTAATTCTCTTTAATTCATATCCATCGTATACAGCCTATAAATATGTTAAGGAATAAAAAGTATTATTTTTAGGTTTATTAAGATAAAAATGAAAAGATTCATTATGAGGTCTAAGAGAAAACCATGTAAGAAAGAAAACAGAGATGGTAGAAATTAGAAAAGATGAAAAGTTATTACAGTTGGAACATGAAATAATTTACATAACAGAGAGAGACATATATCTAATGCTAGAAGGCGAAGAACTTCTTTTTCTTCTTCTTTTTCTCGATGTAAGCAAGGAGCTCCTCTTGTTGGGACAGCGATTGCTCCAGAGACTGCACCATGCAAACAAGTGAGGTATTAAAACTGATCATTTGCTTGCATTCTTGGAACCTGGTTGTAACAAGACTAGATTGCATTTTGGTATCATTAGATTTACACATTTTTTTAATCTAGTCCAAAGAAATTCACATTTTACTTGTTATAGCTGGGGTGTAAACAAGCCTAATCGAAATCAGCATCACCAAATTCGACCAAAAAAATTGAAACTCCAACTCGAGCTCGACTCAGTACTAAGCGCATCAAGCTTAATCTCGATTTGATTGAGCTTGATTAACTTATTTTTTTTTATTTCTATTTATATGATGTAAGTAAATATAAAAGTAAGTACCATATTTAGGGGTAAAAACATAAATAATATCAAGCTCGATAAGGTTCACAAACTTAATTCGAGGCTGGAACTCAACCCAAGCTCGAGCTCAATAAAGGTTGTGAGCTTAGCAAGCCGACCTGAGCTCGAGCTCAATAAAGGTTGCGAGCTTAGCAAAGCTGACGCTCTGGAACACGAGCTTGACTCAATATACTCCAAGTTAGTTTCGAGCCTATCTCGAATAGCTCGTGAGGTTGCTCGACTCATTCACACCCCCTACTTATAATAATATTTAAAGCACAGAAAAAAACAACCAACCTTTTTGGCTTCTTGGAGCTCCTGCTCCAAAGCATCAACGCGAGTCACAGCATTATTCAGCATCTCCTCCTTTTCCGGCGGCATTGTCGGCGGATTCTGGCAGACGATACTCAACTTCTCATCGAATTCATTCATCCGCTTCATCATGATCAAGTAGTCCGCTTTCGTCACCACATCTTCCGGCGACTCGTACATCGGCGCCGGCCGCCGCCACCTTTTGATGACGGCATCATCGTCGAGACCATTCATGGAGTTGGAGTAGAGGTTCGAATCTGTGAGTCGTTTAGGCATGTTGCGCGTCATTCGAACCATGGTGACGACGCCCATGACGAAGGTGAGCACTCCGGTGACGATTTGGTTGCTGATGCCGTCGGCGTTTGCATTGATGCCGGGAAAGAATTCTGTGCGATGAAGGAAAAGATTAGATTTTGCAGGGAAAATCTATACATATATATACAATGGGAGGGATCATATGGGAATGCAGTTGAGATTTTTTCATTTTCCATGTTTGATGTTTGTTTTTGTAAATGGTATTTGTTACTTTTCAAACAACATTTATAACATACAAAAACATCGAAATTAGAAATTAAAAAATCTCAATCGTAGATCTTAGTTGATCTGATAGTTGTGATTCATTTATATTTCTTGTTTTTTTTTATATTTTTTATGTGGTGTGGTGGGCGTGGCCGGGTCTAAGCATGTTCGACAAAAAAACGAGATCTTTACGGGAATGAATCGCATGTGTTGGTTGAGAATTGCTCTGGAATTCATTGATAATGACTTTGCTAGGTTCGCTTATTTTTCTGTGTATTGGGATTTTATTAAGAATGAAAGTTTACTAAAAAAAAGTAATGCAACTGGTTTGATTTAAATTTTTATCATTGAAATTATTATTATTATTGGACTTATATATTTACTTTAATATTAGGTTCAATCACTCACTGTGACCAGCGGTGTCCATGAGCTGAGTGAAACCAATCTCAAGTTCGAGTTCGATTCTTTTCTTTTTAATTGGAAAAAATTAGATTATTCATCCAGTGTGGGTAAACATAAATTAAGTCATACATTAAATATAGATTAAATTATATTAAACTCGATAGAAGTAGCTCGAGTCAAGTACACTGAAACTTGATATTAAGGCCCAGTTTTATAGTTAGCAAATGTTTCATACGATCCTGATGGTGGGTATAAATGTTTTCTTTTTCTTTTTACATATAGATATAGTGCAGAGTAAAAAATCCTTAGAACGGGGACATTATATTCATCTAAGAAATGTAATTCTAAAGGAAAAAGAATGATGATTGTGCATGTAATTATTTAGTTACCTTTGACAAGCATGAGACTGTCAGAAGGTTTATGATCTGGTTTAGGCCAGTCTGCAATGGTCTTGTCAACCATGTGAACGTACTTTTCCGATTCTTGTGGACCGGGACAAGCTTTTCTTACCTATGTACATGTAATATAAGTAAGCTTGGACTTAGTTATTTCAAATTAGACACAGAGATTTGCAACTTACTTCTTCAACAGGAGGTGTAGCCTCATTTCTACATCTTGGCGAATCATTCTTCAACTCAAAAGACATGTTTTTCTTCACATTCAACGTACACACAATTGATATCATAAGATTGCGTTTCAAAAAAGATCAATTCAAATTTAAGTTAACACAGTGTTATAATACACTTTTTGAATGTTTGCACACAATTATATTGTCGAAAATTTTGCGATTACAAGTAACAATGGCGGACCTCATTATATATTAAACTCTCTCCTAATAAATTTCGTATCCCAGATGATAACTTTTTGGGTCCGCTACCGAGAAGTAACACATAAATTTAAATGTTCTACTTTTCAAATAATCAAAAACTGCATTATATTTAATCGCAAAAGTAATACAAACCAAATTATTTTTTCAAATGAAGAAAAAAACAAAGAAGAAATAAACCTAGTACCTTGGATCTAACATTGGACAAAACCTTGGTAATAGCAGCACTCTCATCCTCTGAGATTGTCTTCTCCTCTGCAGCAGCAGCAGCAGATGGAGAAGACACAGAGGATCTTCTGTTTGAGCATCGGTGTTCGCCATTTCGAACCATCTTCGACATAAAAATTAATTAATCATCAGAATTTCAACCGATCAGATAATTTAATAAAAATCAAACCTTCATTATTTCGGGGTCGTGCCATGGTCCCCTATCAGAGACCATACAGCCACCTGAATCAGCACACGTGCACGTGCCACCCAAGAACTCCGGCAATTCACTGGTATGTGCATGATCGAAAACAATGCACGTTATAAATTATAAAGATCTTGAAAGAAAAAGGCTTAAATCTACCATTTGACAGTGCAAGTGGTTAAGTGTATTTGCTATATTCTGTAGGTCGTATGTTTGAGTCATAATAGAGTGGATTTATTTAATATTGTATTACCTTGCATCTATTACTTCAAGAAGTTTGCTCTGATATTTGTTACCTAGAACCTGGCAAATAAGAGACACAGCAACTTATTTTATTTTCATTTTCATGCCATAGATGAAAATAAAATAAAATTTAATGTATTAAATACTCCTTACATGAATCTTTGCAGTGGTTTTTGGGTCAAGGAATGACTTGACAGTGTTCCACAATAGCCTAAAGCCAGACCCAGCGTTGATAATATACATTTGGAATAAGGTCTAAAAGAACAAGTAATTAAAAAGGTAGAGATTTTGAATCTATAAAAAGTAGACCAAAAAAATTATATATATTTATGTATAGAAGAAAAGAGCAAATTAATACCTCGGGGTAGTTATCACCATCAATCTTCTGAAGACTCTGAACCAGATCTCTAGCAGACTTGGTGAAACTTTTCAGCCCCTGAAACAAAACAAGAAGCCCTAATACTTCCAAGAATTCGCTCCATGCCCGAGTAGGGATGAGCAAAAACCCGAAAAAATAAAAAATCATAGTTAAAACGAATGAATTTTGTTTTCGATTCGAATATGTCTATTCGATTTTTTATTTTTGGTCGGTTAATGTTTTTTGAGAGAACCAATCAAAAAAACGGGATTAAATATGTTTTTGTAGTATTTTTAATCTTGTAACTCGTTAATTATAGGAGCAAATATAAAAAATATGTAGTGTCATTGTCATTGTCATTGTCATTGTCATTGTCTCTCTTGTTTAAATTTGATGTGGTATTGAGGTAAAAAAAGAGGTGAAGGGTGGTATCAATTAATTAATTACCACTCCTTGGACATCCAAAATAGTTGTGCTTTGATCAATGTGCTTTTTGGCTGCGATAGAGCAGGCTGGAAACTTATCAATGAAGGTCCTTTCAAATTCTTGGACATGATATTTTAGATATCTCTCCATTGTTGTGACCTGCATGAGCTTGGTTGAATCCACCATGCCAAGCCTTTCTATATAAACTGGCCTCCCTTCTTTGTCTACACCATGATGCCCTTGTGGGTAGTATTTCACCACCTCCTCTTTTTCATTGAAATCAAAATCCTACCATAATAATGGATGGATTATATATAATATAATATTTAAATATTGAATTGGGGATCTTTGGCATATACACCTCCATAATGGTGTCTGCACCAAACTCCTTCCTCCACTGAATCATGTCACCCCACATTTGCTTTGTTTTCTCTGTATCAAATTTCCTCGCCTTGAGAAATCTGTGTTTCAACATGCCTATTTTCGTGTTAGCCCTTCTAACTTATTACATAATTTTTGCATATTCATTAATTAATTTCTAATACCCTGGTTCATAAACCCTAATTAAATCCACTTTAAAATAATTATGACCATGATGTATACATCTTAATTTGCATACCATTTCCATGATTTTATAATAAAAAAGAGTTATGATGATTTAACATTTAAGTTCATTTTGATTAAATAATGATGTTAGCTTTTTTATTCTCTAGCTAGCATGATTGGGTAAAATCGGTCTAGTACTAGTTTTTGCCGTCTGATGAAATATCGACGTCTAAAAAAATGCATGACATTCCAGGATGTTATATGAGTTTCACTTGTAACAACACTACAATTTCCAGTCCATGGATGAATCAAACCCTAAACTCCCAAAGATGATCATCGATTGGATGAAATATAAAGTAATTTAGCGTGACCTCAGTAGCATGTGAAAGTCATCATGTTTTTGTGGGAGTAATTCTTCAAGAATAAGAGCCTGGCGCAAGGCATCGACAGCCTGCACTTCTTCAGCATCGTGTTCATCTTCAACAACAGACATGACTTTGCTGCTTCGTCTACCCTTTCTTGAAATGGAATCCCTAAATTTGTTTGACGCTGAAATCGCAGCCTTCTTCAGAGACCCTATCCTACTCTCCCTCTCATCATCTCCTCCATTTTCTTCTTCAACTTTCTCACTGCCTGCAAATTATGAATTAAATTCATCAATCAAGTTTTGAATTAAAAAATAAAATGATGAAATTAAGTAGGATAAATTACTTGGATTGGGTGGCTGATCCAAATGTACTGACATCTTCACTGCACTTACCAAGTTTCATCAAGTTAGATCGATAGCAAGAGAAAAAAATTTCTTGCGTAAATTGTGTTTTTGGGTGCGTGCACTTCTGTTTTTATTTTGGTCGCAATAGACTTACATTTATGTCGTTCTTGCATGTTGGTTCTAGTGTGCTTTCTCGCACTTTTAGTTTCAGAAAACTTGTATTTCGGTCTCAGTTATGTGGTTCATTGGCAGCAAGATAAGTTAGATATAAAATAGAATTGGTAGTTAAAACTTCTGATAATCTATGTTATTTTCTTTGGACTAAAAGTGCAAAACATTGTAAACAGTGGCACCAATGCGCAAGCATGCGATTAAATATGAATATACTGGGATTAAAATGAAATGAAACTGTGACCCACAAGGCCAAAAAATGCAATTCAAAACATTAATGGTGTCAAAGTCAGATTCAAACATAATTCTTCTGCTCAAAATATACAAATTGCATATAAACTGCTGTATCAATAATTCAATATACATCTTTTCAAAAAAAAAAAAATCAATATACATAACAATGCTCACAACATAATCTAACCCAATTAATATTCGAAATGCATAATCCTATTCAATATTCAGAGAATAATCCAAAACAATTAATATTCTAAAAATGCATGATTCCTATCAATTTGTATCATCTTTTTGGAATTCGATGAAAAACCCCCGTGCATATTTAAATTCAAGAAACACCCTACATTACCAGCAGGGTGATCGATAAATAATTACTACAAAAAAAAAAAAGATTAAACAAAAAGATCTAAAAAAGAATCGTTACCAAAAACGAAAGAGGTGTTTGGTGTTGGCGAGAAAGAGAGAAAAAGTGACGAGAGATGGAAGCAGAGATAGAAAAATAAGGAGAGAGAAAAAAAATTAAAAAATAGAAAGAAAAACTATTTGCCAGTGAGAAAATTTTGTGGTAATTACCAACTACAAAAATCAATGGCTGCCCTTTCTGCCTTTTAAGTTTTAATTCCCATTTTTAGTAATTAATACCACAAAACTATAACCTAATTACATATGGAAATATGAATATATTCATACATGAAGCACCACATTAATAGTAAGGTTGAGATCTCATGATGGATTGAATTTGAAAGAATTTTTTTCTTACAGATTGGGTGATCAGACAACACGTGTTTGAAATCGAAACCATGAGCAGTAGGTTTTGTAAGAATGATGAGATTAATAGAGTGGAGTAGGAAGCAAATAAGATCAATGTTTAGAATACAATTATAAAACAACTCATTTATAGTAAATAATTAACAATAACTGAAAAAAAAATTATAACTTAATTTGAATTTGATAAAATCACGTGATGTCCAAAAACTAACCTAAAATGTTGAAAATTAAAAGACAAAAAAATTGAACAAAAAAATGATTAAAAAAAACTCGATATATAATATAGAATGTAACACAATTATATAACGGGATCCTCAAAAAAAACTGTGGCAATAACTTCAATTATTTTCTTTCCTAGTTAAGCTAAACTAATTTTACGTATTTTCGTAAATTTTTCTTGCCAAATTCGTGACATTAAAATATTATTTCTCTTGATTAAAGAGGAATGGAGCTAAAACTGTGATTAAAAATGAATTTTTCTGTGGACCTTTGCGTGTGCTAATTCTATTTTCTACTGCAAAAAATATGTTCTAAAATTTGGACGAGTTTGTGTAACTTTATCTTAAAACCTTCATGGTATGAAATTTTGAATTTTTTCCCCCAGCTATGCCTTTGGTAGATAGATAGATATGAAGACATTTGTGTAAAAGATCTCAGAGAAGCTCTCCTCAATAAGAAAATAGTTCGAAATATTTTTTAATTTTTTTCTCTCCCATTTTTTATTTATTTATTTTCTCTCACATTTATAAATGGGAGGATAGAGAATAAGAAAATAGAATGAAATTATTTTACACGTAAAAATTTCTTGATGAATTAGATAGATAATATGACATTAAAGCATATATGTGTGCTAATAATAGAAACTAAATCAATGAGAAAATTTTTACGTTAGCTCGATTACGATCGTAACGTGACATCAAGAAGCATATATATATGCTTATTAGCCAAGAACTAGAATACAATTCCTTCAGAATTTATTTCCCCTTAATTATCTAGAAAATAAAATCTTATGTGAGTTTGGTAGTGCTCACGTAAGTGTTGTAATATCACTCTGGATCTCCTCTTACATAATGATGTTACAAGTTTACATGGATTCTTGATATATGCTTTAATTAAGGGTGATAAATGAAGATAAAATCTTTCTTTATTATAGACTCGATTAACCTTCACCCCAACTCTTTCCTTATCAGTGAATCGGAACATAGTGCATAGGTACTCTTTGATGCAGCGGGGCCGATATGACGTGACATACTACGATCACGTAGCCCTCCGTCTTGGCAATATAATATGGAGATTTGTACACATGTCAATAATTTATATAATGTAACACAATGTGTAATAACATTGCGTAATAGGGCATGCAGGCCGCCGCAAAATATAATAAAAATGCAGTGTAAAATACGGATTAAGGAATGCGACGGATGATCCGCAGTGTTTTTGAACAACATAAATATTTGCATAGAAAAACAAACCTTGAAAGCTCCGATACATACATAAATATTTCATATCACTCTTATCATTCTCTATGCATTATCAGAACTCAAAAACCAAAAAACCTTAAAAAAGGTGTAAAAAATATAGGAAAAAAAAATAAAACAAG
>AYJT01069989.1:0-18631 GCA_001278415.1 Ocimum tenuiflorum
GAGGAAGTGAGTGAGGTTGAGGAGAGGAGGAAGGTGAGGATGAAGAGAGTGTGTGTGTAGGAAGAGGCCATGATGTTGGGTGTGGTTTGATGGAATGAAGGGCAAAGTGGTTTTTGTAGTTTTTTTTTTTGAGTAAGGGAAGGGAGAGTAGGAATTAAACCTTAATTTTTCTTACAAAAGCTCGTGTTAGACCATCTAAATGATTTAAGCAGATCTAAATAAAACACTTTCGTAATCCAAACCCAAATGAATGAATATTGTCGCGTAGAGACAATATATTTTATAGAGAAGTTGCTTTTCCTTATAGCTTTCTTGAGTGGGGAGTGCCTTTTGCAAGATAATTTGCACAACTTTTACTAGGATTGGTGCCACTCATTTTGCGCATGCCTATGTTGTGTATACTACTCCATGCTTAATAAAAGTTTGTATTTTGATCTTGTCTATTTAAATAGATAAAGAAATAAAAAGAAACAATTTACAGGTTGGTTAATAAGAAGAAAATAAATAGATTTTTATTTTTGATTTTTAATTTTATTATTTGTATTAATATTTTGTAATCAAATATTCATATTTTTAATTAATATACAAAATTTAATCAAAATCCTCTACTGTGCATTTGATACAATCATGGAATGTTGTGCTGTATATGATAACAAAAGTATTGCATGCGGTAGCACAAAGTGTTGCATACGAAAATACAAACATATGTATAAAAAAACACCCCCTGTTGTGCTAAATGCACAACCAATGGCGAACCCAAGAATTTAGAATTGAGGGTACGAAATTTATAATACAAAAATATATTAATAAATATTGTTAAATATTTAAAGTCTTACATCCAGAAATATGAAATTAACAAAGAAAACATTCAACATTCAAACAAAAATTACAATAGCATTGAATAGGTCGATTTCTTATTTTTTTTAAGCAATCTGACATTATCATTTGAAACTTCTTAATATTTCTCAATGAAATTGACCAAATAATCATAAAAATTACAATCACAAGTAAAGCATCAATTAAAATCACAATTACATAATATTTATAAATTATGTTATAAGTTAGAATTTTGAACATTTTTCTTCACTATCGATTTAATATATATCTCGGACTACAATAAATAGATTTAGAAATAATTGAAACTTGCAAAAGAAATTTGGAGAGGAATATAATTTCTTGTTTGGTGGGATTGCTTATTTGGTTTGAAAATTCGAGAGAAGATTTTTAATTTGGTTTCACAATTTGACGAAGAATTTTTGAAATGGTTCAAAAATTTGGGAGGGGGTTGCTATATTCAATTATTTTACTCATATTGCCGACTAAGGGGAGAAATATTTTGAGTAATGTTTTTTATATTTTACAAATGTGATGTAAATTATTTTAGTATCACTCAATTTGATAATTGATTGATGGACTTAGATATTTGAAATGTTAATTATATATTGAATTTTTAAAGATTTGAGGTGTTAATATTTTTTATTGGGTTGTAAGTTGTAGTAAATAAATTAATAGAGATATAATTATGTACTATTTTTTTTAATAAATACAATTATATAAACACTTATATATCTACTATGAATTTTGTGGGGTATAGTTGTACCCCATAACACTACATAGGTTTGCCAGTGTGCACAACAAAGGATTCAAAATTCCTTTCAGGCCACACTATGCAAACTTTTGCTTAAAATAATATGTTTCATTTGAACCGTTTTCATCATTGTTCTCATATTTTATTTAGACTTCATATGTTCCTTTTTTATGTATATTTTCCTTTATATGTACTATTTCTTTTTATATTTTCCTTTATATGTATTATTATACAATTTGAAGGTGTTATAACTAGGCTAGATGTGCACACATTACACACGACTCGCAGAATTCAATTATATCGTGTACGATTGTAAGTCATAATTATGTGATTGGTTGCTTTATTTTAAAGCGATTCCCTGTTTGTTTCTCCCTTTTTTTGTGTAACTATGATAAACACCAACTCGTGTAATTAATTGCACATGTTTGTGTAGATAGGTTGGTTGTTGGTATATAGCAAAGATAAACAATTGATAATGAAATAAGCTCACAAATGAAATTGTCGTTAAATTAATATATATTAGTATAAATGTAGATTGTCCATGTGAAATGAGAGAGGTAAACTAATTAGTTTGTTGTTCTTTAATATATTTCATTACTTTAATTAATAAAAACCGCCATCCATAAGTGAAATAGAAACGAACTGAAGTTTGAGTTTCAATTTAGACTCATGTTCTTTTTCTTCCATTTATACAAGCTACTTAGTTTAATATTAATATTTTATTATTTGACAGCGTATTTATTAGAAAGGAAAGGAAAAAGTTAATCTTATTTTTTGTTTTTCATATTTTGCTATTAAATTTACTTGGGAGTTAGAACAAATGATTTATAAAAGACAGAAACAGTCGGAGCCGGAGACGGAGATGTGAGAAAGAAAGCAAAAGGATAAGTAAGCACAAATTAAGCATCAAAATATAATCTATGTATTCAATTTTACTATTTTCTTGAACTTTAATGTATTTGCTTTTAATTATGTGCTTGTGAGACATTTTGTCATTAGGTCTTAAGCAATTTTCCCAACACTTGTATTTGCTTTTGATTATGTACCTCATTTTATATTTGTGAGACATTTTGTCGTTAGATTTTAAGCAATTTTCCCAACACTTATGGAGAAATAACTTTTGAAGGATGTTATAGGGAAATGTTTTAACTTTGTAGTACTTGGAAATACTTTAGAATGGTTGATGATTTACTGAAGTGGAAAGTTCCTTTATATAGATATCAATTGGACTTTTTTTGAGGTTCTACAAGTGCGTACAAAAATTTAATAATCTTTCTTTCATATTCTAAAATGTTTCAAGGGTCTGCAGGCTTTCTTTATTTACTAGATCTTTCTCTAGTGTTCCGAGACAACTTATATGTCCATCACATTTTTAATTTAAAATTCTATAGCTCGACTCATTTTACAATCATTAGTTAAGTTACATGATATTTTTCAATTGCCATTAATTATTGAATATTGAAAATCGATAATTTTACAATTATAATTTAATAATAATACATCTCAATTGGATTGAATGAACTCACATCAATGATTGCAAAACCAAAACAAATCATACAAATTTGAAATGGAAAATTATTATATAATAAAAATTCAACAATTGTTGATCTTATTGGAAGTGATTGACAGTCACATTATATTCAGCTATAGCATCCCTTTGTTTGATGCATATACCTCACACAATCTAAACAACTCACTCCCTACAACAATGAGCATATCCTCACCTCATCATCAATCACATGGTTCCTTCCAACCACTGCTCCCAATGTACATCCCTTTTGAGAAACAAAAGCTCACCACCACAGAAGCAGTTGACATCATTCTAAGTTGCAATAGAGTAAGTTCCCTATGAACGACGCACCAGTGCATCTCCGATCATGAATGTAGTCCCGAACCCCATCATGTATGTGATTTTCTTAGCAGTTGGGTGCGGGCTGCCGAGCTGATCTTGAAAGTAGAAATGGGGGCAAGAGGTTTCTTTGCATCATAATCATGGCTTTGGTTAAGTCAGAGCAGGGGTGGTCGTAATGGAGCATGGAGTCTAAAATACTATGCACAAAAGCCCAACTACACACCAATGATATATCCAACGTGTGTACCAGACTAGATGTAGCATATGCAGTGTGAGTTGTTAACCGGTTTACAACCAATCTAGGTAGAGAGCATTGAGAAGTTGTGAAGTGGATCCCAAGATTGTTGCAAGGTACTTCTAAGTTGCATGTGTTTTGGAGACAAAGAGGTTACATTGGCAAACTATGTTGATACAAATCTAGCATCAAATGATCTTGATAAAAGGAGAGCTACATTGTATGTAGCACAAGAATTTCTAAGGCTTCTAAATTGCTAAAGGTTAGGATGGAGAAAAGTAATAGTGTTCTCTACAATGATAGTCGGTGTGTTATCTTCTTCGCTAAAAAACCAACATTTCATTCGGGAACAAAACATATCCAGTTGAAGTGTCACTACATCAGTAATATGTTGTATTCAACTCGCCTTGGAACTTGAAGATGAAAACTTGATGCTACCATGTAGTTGTGGGAGGTCGAGACATGATTACATTTGAATCCAACTCCAGGTGGGAGATTATTGAGTATGGAATCTGAAGTACTGTATGAAAAAGCTTAGTTACACGCCGATCCAACTATCTACTGCCCTATACATGAAATGTTTCCATTTCCAATTATCTTGTAAACTAACTTCTTTACATACAAGACCTATAAGTAATCTATCTCATTGCACATGACTCAGAGATCTGTTTTCTTGATAGCTTGGCTTTATCTTGTAAACTACCTTCTTTACATTTATACTTAGAAAGGGGGAAAAGCAAAACAAGCTCCCCTCTTTGAAACCTAGAAGAGTACATATGTTTATATTTTTACAGTCCAAAATGGGACAAAATTCTAATGTGGCCTAGATGCAGCAATCAGTAACACCATTAAAATGGGAGAAAGCAGCAAAATAAAGTACGGGAGGGCTTGATTGATTCCATCTTCTTCCACTTCATCCTCCTCTTTCAGTGTAGAATCCGTCTTCTTTCGTACAAATGCATCGAAGTAATTTTGATAACCGGTGTTCATCGGTGAACGATTCATGCTGCTAACCTTCATCATCTCCATCGCCTGCAAAATGAACCAGTCGTGTTTGTCTACCCTTGTCTGTTCATGATTTTACCAGAAAGGAACAACAGATTTTATGATGTCCCACATTGATTTCAACGGATCGAGTGGCAATCCGTACCAAAGCAAACATCCAAGTGACAAACCAACTTCAGGACCACATCGGATGGTTGAGAAACCCTACTAAACAACTGTGTTACACTGCCCGAATGATTAACACATGTACTAATTAATGGAGATAAGTAATACCCTTAATAAAAAAAGATTTTATCACGATGTATCTCCATTAATTAATACACCAGTCAATCATCCGGACAGTGTACCACAATGTATAACACCATTACGTAATAGAGGATCTCAACCGCACATCCGGGTGGCAACCCTTAGGTCCACAAATCGGATAGTCCCTTTTCGTGGTAGGTCCCAGTGGCAGGTTAGACCAAATAGTTAAGCCATATAAGTTGGGGAGTCCTAACTTATCCAAAACCCAGGTGTAAGGGTCAAGGCACTTATATGCCTACATTTTCACGTGGATCAAAATTGGGACATCATAAGAAGAGACTTTAAAGTTGAAGAATTCATGGCGCGTATTCCCATATAAATCCGCGATCTCTGTTGAAGTTATTTAAGCATGTCTCATCAATGACTTACCTGGAACCCAAAGAAGAATTGTCGAGCCTTCTTGCTTACTCGAGGGTTCGGGTGAGACTGAAGCTTCTCGTACATGCTACGTGCCTCATTTGATCTGTCTTACGATGTTTCGTTAAAGAAGCGTCATTGAACATCAAAATTAAGCTTTAAATCCTAAATATATGCTGCAGAGAGAGAGAAACCCTCTGACAGTTTTAGGAAGATGATATCTAACTGAAACCGTTGCATTGATTGATGCAGTAATCTTAAAGTAATATCTTTTAACAGAATATTTTATGAAAGGAGGATATAAGTAAAAATATCACCTGCTGAGTGAGTCCTGACATATAGACCATTGCAGAGCTGCTAATCCATGAAGTTCAGTCTGCAAAGGATAAAGTCTAGTGACAGTGAACACGAAAGATCACAACAATATACTAAATGGCCGAAATTAGAGATGCTATGAGTACACTTTTCTTCAAGTCAAACATAAAATACGAAGATATGCATCTTTGACAGATTAAGCTTTTTTTCTAAAGTCATATTGAAGAGCCAAAAGTCCAGACTAGGAGGGGGGGGGATAAATGAGTCGAGCTAGCTTGCAAGCTACTCGGCGTTGGCTCGAAAAAAGTTCAAAATTGACTCAGTGAATGTTGAGTTGAGCTCTTCGAGCTACTCGAGTAGGTCTGGCTTGAGCTCAATTATAAGATGCTTGACTCGCTAAGCTCACAAGCCTTATCGAGTTTGAGCTCAAGTCGAGCTGAAGTAGAGTTTCGAGCTAAGCTCACAAGCCTTATCGAGATTGATATTATTCATATTTTTGCCACTGAATTTATTACTTACTTACATATTTACCCATATTCTATAAATAATTTAAATTTTTTATTAAAATTAAAAAAAATAATCGAGCTTGAGTTGACGAGCTTCACATCAAGGGTGAGCATGAAAATTCGAGCTCGTGCTTTATCATACTCGACTCGTTTACACCTCTAATCTAGACTGATTCAACCAAGCTCAAATACAACCCTTACTGCTCGACATAAGCAACCATACCATATGCTTTTCAACATGAAGCAAAATCCTTATTATTGCTCGACAAGAGCATGCTAAAAGCATATGAGTAATGATTATTCAAAAAATTAAGTTTACATAAGGATGACATCAATTTTTGTCCTTCGGTGTAGTTGGGTGGGATCGTTAGATCCGCCCAACAAGTTAGACCATCTAAGTCAAAAATTAAATTGATTCATTGATGATGGATTACCTTGAATGGAATCTTCTCCATGACACTTTCATAAAACGGCAATGCCTCCTTCAACTTTCCACTATCCATCATTGAGTCACCATCCTTCAATGCCTAATACGATAGCACTATAACTAAGAAGAGAGCGATAATTATAATTAAAACTTTGAAACGTTGGTAAATAAGCATGTGAAAATTGGTATATCTACTAAGATAAGCATAAGTTTTGTGAAAATTTCCTGACCACAAATTGATGGACTAATAGTAAGATGATTTATATACATAATTACATGAAATATGCTAATTGAGTGAAGGAAAAAAATGGTCAAAGGTCCTGATTTTCATGATATTGCTTTGAGAACTTAAAAATAACCTTTGACCCAATTGTACAATGGATGAACTAACAACAACACAACAATCAAATGCCAATAATTTTTTCATGATTGACATTTTCTTCCCATTCAGTATACCTTTTCACATTCAAATTTTAGCTTGGGGTCGATGTTTAGGCCAAATTTGCTCTTGTAGGCAGCTAGTAACTCCCTTGTACGTGCTTCCTTAGCAGCCCTCTCCTCCGGAGTTTCAAGAGCCTCCCCAGGGCGTAATGTTCTCCCGCCACCGTACTGAAAAGATAAATTACTCCATTATCCACATAAAAAAAATACAATATCCACCATAAATTATGCAAAAATTTTCAATTACATGACAAACTATTTTGGATTTTGTTCAATTATATGACAGATTGCTTTCTCCAGCGACGGAAAGTTGATTGTGCACCATTTGATTTCTATATCACCAGTTTAGTACGACGACAAAAAGCTGACTAAAACCTAAAATTGAATGATCTGACAGTGCACATGCAACTTTCCGCCACCGGAGAAACAATCCGTCATATAATTGAACAAAATTCATATAGTTTGTCATATAATTGAAAATTCGGATAGATTGTCATGCAATTGAGGGATTGGCCTAAATAATATGAACTAGTTTTACACGAAGTTGCAGCATCATTATTAATATACTAAACAAAGCCCCCTGGAAAACATTAATTTTGATGAAACTGATGACAAACCATTCAACTAATTTTTGTACTAAACAACAGAATATAATTATAAGCGCAATCATAGGGAAATAAGTAAGTATTTCAATCCAGTGTATAAAACATAGGTGTCTTACTGTTTTCGAAATGTTATTTGGTCTTGGAAAAACTCCCCAAGTTGAAACCTTTGGCTTATACAGATCATTATCATTTTCTTCAATCGGGGTTGCTGGTTTATCATCGAACTTGCTCGTATCGCCAACAAGAAACTCGACTTCAGGCAGCGCCCCTCCTTGAAAAGGGTCCGACAATGGAACCAAACCGGCAGGCAAATCTCTACCACTCTTCTTATCGGCGAAACCAAGTCCCACAAAATCAAGACTCGAAACCGTCAACTTGTCCTTTTTACCAGGATTCTTAATTGATTGTTTATCTCCAGAACTTCCCGCATTCCCTCCTTTATATCCTAACAATCAGATGAATATAAAAGATGCTGAGGCCTTAACCTTCGCAGTTGTAAATCCCAAACTGTTTATAATAGATAAGTAAACCAAATTGTAGCACACAGTCAAGTAATATGCAAATATGTAGAGAAATCAATCGACAATACATAGCTGTCATATAAAATCGAAAAATCTAAAATCCCAGCAACAAAATCCCTCCTTTATATCCTACAATCAGATGAATACAAAAGATGTTGAGGCTTAACCATTTCATTTAATTAGTTTGCCTTCACAGTCGTAAATCCCAAATGTCTTTCCTTCTACCTAAAATCCCAGCAACAAAATTCCTCCTTTATATCCTACAATCAGATGAATACAAGAGATGCTGAGGCTTTAACCATTTCACTTAATTAGCTTGCTTTCACAGTTGTAAATCCCAAATGCCTTTCCTCTACTAATTCTGTTTATTATTGATAAAGTAAATCAAATTGTAACATATAGTCAAGCAATATGCAAATATGCAGAGAAGTCAATCGAAAGCACATATCTGTCATATAACATTGAATAATCTAAAAGCCCAGCAACAAAATCTCTCCTTTGTATCCTATAATCCGATGAATACAGAAGGTGCTGAGGCCTAAACCTTTTGACTTAATTAGTTTGCTTTTCGCATCAGCAATCCTAAATGTCTTTCCTCCTACTAATTCTGCTTATAAATTGATAAGTAAACCAAATTGTTACTAACAGTCAAGTAATGTGCAAACATGTAAAGAAATCAATCCAGAGCACATAGCTCAAATCCCAGCAACAAAATCCCTCCTTCATATCCTATACAAAAGATGTGGAGACCCGAACATTTCGACTTGATTAATTTGCTTTTAACATCAGTAAATTCTAAATGCCTTTCCACCTACTAATTCTGTTTATAAATTGATAAGCAAACCATATTGCTACTAACAGTCAATTAATAAGCAAAAAGGTACAGAAATCAATCAGGACCACATAGTTCTTGTATAAAATCGAATAATATAAAATCCCAGCAACAAAAACAATCTAATAAATTCTCCAAATTTAGTACCTGTAACTAATTTTTCGGTCTCCCCAACTCCACCATTATCACTTTTCATCACAACTTTATCCTTCTTATATTCCTTCGCCTTCTCCAACGCAAGTTTAACCGATAAAGGAATGTCCTTTCCCCCTCCATCACCTTCACCACTCTTCCCATCAGATTCTGCGCTCAAATTTCCCACAATTTTCGAAGCAGCCCCTTCATTTTCTCCAATAATATTACTTTTCTTGAATTCGTTAGTCTTCTTGTCCACATTAACACCCTCAATTTCAAATTGAAAACTATCGTTCTCAGTTGTTTGAGGTGGGGTTTGGACGATTTTGGGAGCTGGGACGCCGGATTTCACGGAATTTTTGTATGCTTTAGCTCTGGCGAGTGCGAGTTTGACAGGGTCTTGTTGATTGGGCGGGGAATCTGCGGGATTTTCTTGAGAATTTGGAGAATATTCAGCTTTGGAGGATGGGATTTTTGAGGTTTTGATAGTCTTGTGTTGTGGAGAAAGAGTGAAATTGTTTTTCTTGATTGGAATGAGGGAAGATAAGAAATGGGGCTGTGAGAATGAGGCCATTGAAGTGGAATGAAGATGAGTTTGGATCAATCAATACTTTCCGGTTTCGTGAACATCAAACAGTCAAATACCACACATAAACTCGACTTCAAATCTTTGTATTTTCTGAATTTTGTATATATATGTTTCTAAAAAAGGGGTTTTCTTTATATTATATAATATAATATTACAATATTACCTAAGGCAAGGTCGGTTTGAAAAGTGAAGTATCGATCACATCGATAGATTTGATTTGAAAATTCCACCCGCCATATCATATTAAAACGGTTTGATTTGTATGTGTTTCATAATTTTGGATAAACTTTGAGTATAATAATATTTTAATGAATACAAATTGTATTCATTTAATTCTTTCATTCCTCTATTTTAGTCTATAGTATTTTTATATGATTAAGTTTTTAATAAAATAATTTCAAACATTAGTAATGTCATAATGATATTGTCCGGTCATATATAAACATTCAAGTTCTCTCTTGGTTAAAGCTCGATATCAAACATATTACCAATAACTAAAGATTACCAAATACATTATCAAAAGAACAATTTAGCAAATTGATAATTTTCTTGCATTTATGTATTTTAATTTCGTAATAGATTCAGAGGCTAATATATAATAATCTAATTAGTATATATCTTCAAATTTTAAGCTCTATAAAAGCTCGTGAACCTAGATCAAGCTCGAGAAAAGGACGCACTTCTTGATGTACCAATTATCATGTCGATGGTAAATATTGAGTAGCCATCTAAGGTTCATGAAGCAAAGATCTAATTCAAGTCGTAGACGTTCAATGAGATCTTGAATAAATTAATCTAAGAGGTTTGGACCCAAGAACTATTCAACAAACCCACTAGAAATGATGTTCAACTTGGGTCAAGAATTATCAATCTTATTGTGGCGAATGAGCTCGAGTCTGCACAATAGGGTTTAAACTTATTAAGGTTTCGTCATTCAGGGTTTTGAATTTGTACATTTGTTTCACATGATTTTATTTTTACACATGTTTTCATAGTTAACACATGTTCAATTCGTGTTCCTACATTAGATTTGTGATTATCTTGTTTCATAGTTATTTATTTCCTATTTCGATTAGGATTATGGTTCGATTTCCTGCTTGTATAAAGGCCATCTTGGTGTAAACAAAAGAGACATCTCATCAATAAAATTTGTTGAGTTTATATTCTCTCTTCAGATTTCATTGTGTTTTCTTTTGAGTAATCCAAGAAATTGTTACCAACTTATCAGACAAACTCTCCACCTTTGTTCAGGGCATCTTCAAATATCTAGTGTTGTTGAGAGAAGTTGCTTGTTGGGTCACAGGAGTTTAATTTTACTTGGAGTTCAGTGAGGTCGATTTTAAAGGTGTTGGATTCCAATGTATCTAAATTTGCTTCTGCAAGCATGTTTGGATCCAAGATCATATCACCAAGTGCGGAGCGGATAAATGCTGAAAGCATCTAATAGTAAAACCACCCCAAATAACGATCGCAAGCCTATCGAGTCGAGCTTATCGAAATAACAGAATATAGTGACTATCATTTGGCATCCATTCTCACATTCCCCGAAATTATTTACACAAATTGCAAGAAGAGTCCAGTAAACTCGCTAATATACTAATAAAACATTCAATCCTCAACTAACGTGGGACCACACACCCTTTTCTGCTTTATTCATTTTACAATCAAACTATAAAATTATATGTATAGAATGTATTCTCACAAATAACACAGCCATCAATCAAATCTCAAGGGGAAAAAAAGGTCATATATTTGCTCCGAGCAAGGTGATGAGGAACTTCCTGTAGTCCCCAGAAGTGTCTCCAATAACAGCATTGTCAAGACTAGATTTGTTGGCATTGAAATATTCAGCTCTCACCTTCACCATATCAATCTCAGCTCGAGCTAAGATGGCTCGAGTCAGCGAGTCTTCGTCCGTCCCAAGTCCTACAGTTGCAGCTCTTACAACCTGCATTATACGAAAATGGTTACTTATCATGGCCGTCAAAAAATGGCTACAATGGCGTTACACATTGTGTATCACTGTCAGAATGACTGACATGCGTATTACTCAATGGAGATAAATCATACTCTAAAGAAAATTTTTATCAAGATTTATCACTATTAATTTGTACAAATCTCATTTAGATGGTGAAATATTATTGTGTAATAGATGATCGCAACCACACTTTTTGTGTATTAAGATAGATACTATGACCAATAAAGTTTTACCAAAGAAAATAATATACATACTGTAATTTAAACTTATACTACTAAAAATTGAGCACATACTTTATTTCATATTGAGGCTCAATCAAGAAACTTTTTAATATATTGAAATGTCGTCAAAAAAATGAAGTTAAATAATAATATAACTACTCCAATTAAAATTTTAGTTATTAAGTTATTGTTGAGTCTATTTTTGTTATTAAGGTTCAATCTTTATGATATGACCCTTTTTTTTTTAATGTAATCGTATATTTTTACAATAAAATTGTACTAAAATATATAACTACTAACTTGAATTTTTTTTACTAAAATTATTATTGCATATATTTTCTTTTATAATTATAATTATAATAATTGTTTTGATTTGGATTGTTATTGCCGAAACCATTTATTTTGAGTTGTGGGATTTGGGAGGAGAGGGTGGGTTTAAACCTGGGTCATCCATTTAAGGATCTAATATCATCTAGTTTATATGCTAGATGTGAAATCATAATCGATTACATTTGATTTAAGATCTCCAATCCTTGAATTCGGGCTCTTTTATCTATTGAAATGTTATCAATAATAATTTTTTTAAAAATAATTTTACTTTAATTTGAATTTTCATTAATAAACATGTGATTTGATATTAAAATAGTTATAATTAACGAATGACTTTTAATATGTTTAAGATGATCATGTTAGCTACCGAGAGAGTAAATTGCATTTTCGATCTCATGAGGCACAGTCTCGTTTCATTTTGATCCCAAATATCATTTTGGTCCAACTAACAAATTTTCAGTTAAATACTTCTACACTTTTAATTTTAATTCCAATTCTTTGCATCATTACGAACACTATAAGCCAAATATAAGATAAAATAAGCACTAAATTCACGTCAATAATTCATTAATTTTGGGACCAAAATTGCAAATCTTTTGATTTGAGACTAAAAGTAAATCGTTGGAACCAAAATGAAATGAGATCGTGTTTTATGAAGCCAAAAATGCAATTATTCCTCACCCAAGCACTTCTAAACTTTGCTAGAGCACCACCATCAAAAAGTTAAATTACCTCAGCAAAGTGTTTCTCGGGGGAGTCTAAGCACCAAATGACCACTTTCATGATCGACTCCAGAATGCTCTCACCACAAGCCATAACATCCTACGAAATCGAAAAATCTCTAACAGTGATCATCAACACAAAATTGGATCAGGATTACCTGCTGTGCTTTTTAGCACAACATCCGCCGCTATACCAAATACACAGCAGAGGGTCCAAATCCCACAAAACTGGAAGAACAAACTTAACTACAATACAACCTCACAGCAAAACCCACCTTGTCTATGGATGTCCCATAGTTATCCTCGTAGAGCCGAAAAGTTTTCTTGAGCTGAAACAAATTCCTAGTGCTCAGTATCCTCAACACCTCGTCGTCTTGCAATTTCTTCGCCTCAATCGCCTCATGTAGTTTCGCCGCCTCCACATTGGCTAATGAAGAGTCCACCTCTTCCTTATCATATCTGTAGGAACTCACTAAGCTCAACAAGATCTGTCCAACATTGATACGTCAGTAAACGATCTCAAACACACAAGACAGTCTCACACGAGTGTTTAATACCTTTTGAAGGGGAAGAGGGACGTTCGATACGATGTCCTCTTCAAGCGAACGGTAGAAGAGGGAACAATATGCTTGTCTAACAGCAACCAAATGATGAGGCGAGGTAGCACAGGCTATCTCTACTATCACTTGTAGTTGTGTTATGTTTTTCCTTCTCGATTTCAATGCTTCGTTTGCAAGCCTTGCATCTCTTTCCGGTGGATCGTATGTCCACAGTATCACAGCTTTCTACCATTTGTGAATAAATCACAATCAAAACTATATGAACAGGGCGAGAAATGTTGCAAAAATTGCTAGAGGCTGGTCGGACACTCGATAGGGGCTAGCGCCCAGACAGCCTAGTACGGCCTAAGCGGTTAATTAACCTGTTTTTTTATTATAATATTTTTATATTTAAATAGTTTAAGAGGCACAATTTTGTATTTGTTATTTTTATAATTTATTATATTTTCAAGATGTCAAACTCTATGTTATAATTATAAATTTGCATAACTATAATATTAATATATGAAATTGATGCTAAAAGATATAGACATCAACATGCGTATATAATGTAAAATTACATAAATAATCCGTGTTCAGGTAAGTGATTGCGGTTGATTCTTTCACTAATTTTTTTGTTTTTATATGATCCTAAATTATATGTAAAATCAAATTTATGAAATCTATCTCAATTTAAAGACTTATGATAATATTAATTAGAAAAGGACCTATAATAATGAATAAGTTTGAAGTCTATTGAAACTATTTTGAACCATTTGAAAGTTCAAAAACTCCTACAAAAACAAATTTTTTTACAAAAATCTTAAAATACATAAAATCTGTCTAGCCCGGTTGAATCACCGTCAAGTCCGCCAACTCGGCCTCCTTACCAACCTAGACTGCTTAAGCGTCGATTAACAAAAACTCTGCCTGCTAATCATGATAAACATGGTTTTCGATTTGGCAAGGAGGCACCTAGTGTCTATGCCGATTTTTACAACAACGAGAGAGAGGAGAGAGTACCCCAAAATCACCGGACAATTCGGAGGTGAGGCAATCGATGAGCGATTTTTTGTAAATCTGGTAAAAAGTGTCTCTAATCAATTTCCTCTGAGCTGCATTTCTGCGCCCTAGAATCTGAATTATGGCCTTCTCATCTGTACCCAGCCCTAAAAGCAAACAACAATCACCTAAACAATATTAAATAGCTTCTAATTCCTCGCCATTAACACATACATTCTACACAAATCAAGTAATATTAGCATCAAATCGGGAAAAAAAAATTAAAAAAAAATACTGAAATTGTAGGAAAATAGATTACCCTTGAAAGCCTTTTCGAGTGCTTCGCAGTCTTTAGCTGGAGATGGAACCACTTCCGGAACTCTGATCGTCGCCATTTTCGCAAACTTTTTTATCTTCCTGAGATTGAGACTTTTTCTTTTATTTGGGAAAGATGAATGGGAATGGAAAATCTGGTATAATTTGGTGGAGGAATCGGGAAAATTTCTCTGTTTTTTCAGTTTCAGGCTTTACAGAAATGGAGTTTCGGTTTGTTGGAGGATCTTTTTACTGTTTTAATTTTCCCTCGCTTCTTCTGGTTATGGACAGGGGCTGGAGAGTGTCTTCGCGTTTTATTTTTTTGTTTGAGACGTTTATACCCCTCGTTCACCTTTTATTTCCTGCCAACTCCCACGGGATTGTGTAACTATCAATGTATTTGATATACTCTGAAATAATTCATCAAACTTACATTTTTGATACTTTTTTTTTTCCAAACATCACATAATTAATATTTTTTATTTTATTTTATTTATTATATATTTATATTATAATATGCATTTTATGCGATAAGTAGTAAAAAACTCAACAAAATTATATTATTGTGTCATTTTCTCTAAAAACATTGCATTTCACTAATGTTATTTTTTCATTTAGATTTATTTTTATATTATTTCTTTTAAAATAAATATAAATATAATTTTTTTATTTTATAAGTCCATATAATTTTGTATCAAATTCTATTTTTACAAGTTATTTCATCTCTTACGGTTTGAAACAATCAAAAACAGTTGCAAATAATTTATTCTCTTAAAATAAAAATTCGAATCCACTTTTTAGCTTGATATATCGGAGAGAATCCACTCATCTTGGGTTAGACTAACCTACTCATGCAAATGTTTACTTTTATTGGACTATTTTTCTTTCTTTTTTAGAAAACTAATCGGCAAAAACTTGTTTTAGATTGCAAAAATGATTTAAACAAATCTAAATAGTCTATTTTTATGACCCAGATCCAAATAAATAAGATAGAGTTAGGTCAAATGAATATATTGACTCGTCTAAATCATTTAGACAAATAAAAACATCCTCAGACTATTTTCTTTCAAAACCATAAAGATTTGGTTCATTCTAATATCTAATATTTTATTTGTTAAAGATATGCCCAGCTGTTCGGATTGAATTCTACACAATTCCTCTGCTCCTTACAATAGTTTTTCTTTTTCTCTTTTTTTTTTTGAAACCTCATAGTAGAATTAGAATTGTTAAAAAATGTACAAAAAATACAAAAATATATTCTACCGATGATGTCACATAAAACTATTTTAGTTCAACGAGACATAACGAAATGAATATCAGAATCCCCTGTTACATAATGGTATAACACATTGTGTTACATTATTTGAATTATTGATAAGTGCATAAATGAATGGAGATAAATCACGTCCCTAATAAAAAAATATTCTACCATGATTAATCTCTCTTGATTTATACATTTGTCAATAATTCAAGCAATGTAACATAATGTGTAACATGATCGTGTAACAGAGGATCTGGATGTTTGTCTTGCCGCATATGCCCTACTCTCCGGCCAATCCTATCATCAACATGTGATTCATGCTTCTCTTCCTTATCCTTTAATTAATCATAAATCTTCTTAAACTACCAACTTATTTCTCACATGCTCACCTCATTATTGCAATTGATATAGACCCATTACCTGCCCCAATTATCACCGACAAAACTCCAACTAAACGTGTTTCATTTTTTGTAAAGAAAAACAGTGATATATGCATTTCTTTTCTACCACACGTGCATTGCGTTTTGATTTAAATAATTGTTGTAAAAATCGGTTTAGGCAGCTGCACTCCATAGACGTGTAAGTGCCTCCGTGCTATTCGGAAATTATACAATGTGTACTTGTAGACGGAATTTTTGTTTATCAGTGCTGCCTATGCGGTCTGGCCAGACTGACCAGATTTTATGCATTTTAAGATTTTGCTTTTAATAATCGTTTCAATAGAAGTCAAATTTATTCACTGTTATAGGCCTTTAAATCGAGAGAGATCCCATAAATTTGATGTTACATAATTTAGGATTATATAAAATCACAAAATTTAGTTAGTGACCGTTTAAATCAATTGCAATCACTTAATAACCAAAATATGAATTTGTTTAGGTAAATTTACATTATTCTTATATTATATATGCATGTTTATATTTTTATCACTTAGTTTCAATTGTATATATTAACATATTACTCATGAAAATTTATAATTATGACTTATATTTTGAAATCTTGAAAATATAAGAAATTATTAAAATAACAAACACAAAATTGTGCATTTAAAATTATTTGGAATGTTAAAAAAATAAAAAAATAATTAGCTGCTTGGCCCCGACTAAGCCGCCTAAGTGCCAGCTTCTATTGAGCGCCCGAACAGAGCCTAACAAAGTTTGCAGTATTGTTATAAATACGATTATAAGATCTAAACATAAAAGACAAATAATATTATTTCTTGCGGTATTGATAATGGAATATTGATCATTAAAGTATATGTTTATAACCCTAAAGTAAAGCTCAAAGTGATCTCAATAATAAATATATTCACAAGATAGTGAGGAATGACTTGGCTTTTTCTTATATACGAGAGCAACATAACTTCGAACTTTTTGAATGGACATTTGATATTGACATAAATGTGTCAACGTTTTCCACAAACTAAACAATTAGGGTTCATGATTAACAATTTTAGTATATCTTATTATAGAGATAATATATAAAATATTTGTGTCTAGAGTAATCGTTCAACGTGGCTTCGAGCTACACATTTAGACTTTAGACATAATTATATTTTATGAATCATATTTATCACGCTCGGTAGGTGCATTGACCTCAAATTTAACTATGAATTGAACGTATGAGAATGATTTTAATTATGAATTGAATAATTACTCATAGAAGTTGCCAATCTTCCTTGGGATCAACTCTAATTTCGAACTACGCTTTATGCATGTACTTTTCTCTAAGTATAATTATACCAATAAAAAGTAAATCATATTTACAAATAATGGGACTCGGAAAAATTATTTGTGATTACTATTTATTAAATAATACTTGGAATCCATTTTCCTCCTAAAAAGTAACCTATGTAGAACAAAATAATAATTGATTCTATTTTTTTGAATTAGGATTTCTTTTCCGCCAACACTTTTGTCACCCAGTCTTCAGTATCCATATTATATTCAACGATATATTTATAACTTTTTAAATACCCTCTATTAGACTGATCTTTTTCTTAAACATACCCTCATTATTATTATTTTTATTTCAGAAAAGATTAAAATATTTGATGTAATCTCGTATGTCATCCATAGTACTCTTAATTTGAAGAATTATAACTCTTTAATTTTTAGTTGAGTTTACTCACATAATATACCAAATTATAGCTCTCTAAATGCTCTTTCATAAAAAAAAAATGGTAACATGATGTAATAAAGTCTGACTGAAATTAATAAACCCCTATTAAAATGCTATAATTTTTACCAAGCTATCCCATTTCGTTTTAACGATTCAAGAAATATAATTTAGAACAAGTATTAACATACATATTTATCACTACCTGTAATTAAAACACATATATAAAGTCTAATTTGATCATCATTAATTAACTAATTAATTAAAATTATTAGAGATTGCCTGAATATCTCACTCGTGGGTCCAAAATCTCAATTATATATAGTTGAAACGTCAATTTCATCAATATCATGAAGTCCAATAATTAAAGATAGATCAAGTATTCTTTTTTATTTGATTTTGTCAATACAAACAAAAAAAAAAAAAAAAAT
>AYJT01069990.1:0-11144 GCA_001278415.1 Ocimum tenuiflorum
GTTATTGACAAAGTTTGCGACTTGTTCTAATTAATTTATTTGGACTCGATTTCGTTCGATTTATTACTAAATTAAATATCATATCTACCAAGTCGTGCTACATGTGCAATTCATTTATCAACCTGATAACAGATTATTACCATATTTTCTATAGTCGGGAAATATTAAAAAAAGCGTCGAATTTGTTAAATAATAAAATTTGGAGACATAATTAATATGTCCCCATATTAGCCATTGACATTTTGACACCAAATTTTGTGTTATAAAAAAGTTTCAGTTTAATTTGAAAGTTAAAAAGAATAGTTAGTCGGATATAATTTTGAGTTAAATTTGAAATAATTTTGAGTTAAATTTGAAAATTTTAAAGTATCTTTGTTTAATTTGTATACATACAGTAGATATACGTGTAAAAAATTTATAAAGTGTTAGTTTCTTAATTTTTGTTGTGTGTCAAATTGAATGTTAGTAAGATCAACTGATAATTAAATTCCGTGTAACATTACCACATAACACTACACTAGATTCTCTCACTTTGGGAGTTGATATCAACATCACTTTATGAACAATATCGAGCATTTTTCTTCAAAGAAAAAAAAATATTTAGCCTTTATCAACGAAATTATATATTTGGTTAGATACAAAATTATCCAGGCTTGTATTAATTTTTATTTTATTTGGTTATATAGGATTTATGATTTTGTTTTTAATTTCAGAAATTATGTCAGGTTGAGCTGTTCAACGAAAAAAAAAATAGTTGAACTAGTTAAAGTGATGATCTTTACTTAAAAAATGAAACGAATGTGTCAAAATTGGCAAAACTTGTGGACTAATCAACGAGTTTTATATTTATTAAGTAAATCAAATATGCGCCCCCATATTTATATTTAAGACTAATTAACTCCTAAACTTATCACATAAATGTTTATCAGTTATCACCCAGTTTTGCACAAGGGTGTAATCAAACTTCCAAAATTATTATCAAATATTTTAAAATTCATAAGCTTAATGAAACCTCAGTCGAGTTTGAATTATAGTTAAAATTTTATTATTATATATCAAATTTAATTATTTATTTACATTAAATATTATATTAAATCTTAATTCCAAAGTTGAATATATTTGTCGTCGTATCGGCAAAAGGGAGGATTTTCAGGGCTAGTTCATTTTTTTTTTCTCTTATATCTAACTAAGTTAATAAAAAAAAATTATTATAATTATGTCTAACTAAAATATAAATTTTCCAATTTTAAAATTTCAGCATTTTTTTTTCCAAACTAATTTAATCAACCAACTTGCTCATGAAACGAAAACCATCGAATAAAATTTTAACTCTTTTAGTTAATAAATTTCGTTCAATAAAAAAATATAATCAAATTAAAATTCGAGTAATTCACAAGTACTCATAATCATCTACATCCCATGCATAACCGAGCTAGTAAATTGATGCTATAAATTGAGATGTAACCAACACAAACAAGATAATAAACTATTAATTAATCTAATTAATTCCACAAAGGGGAGTCCACGGACATTCCCACGTTTCACAGGGGTACTTTCGCCTTTTGGAAACTTTAAATGATTCGACTCATAACTGAAATGACGAAACTATCCTCTCAAATCTCAACAGCGACCCACAGTATAAAATCTCCAGGCGCCATCAAATTCCCCTCCAAATCAGAAGCACAACACCCAAACCAGAAAAATCTCCAAGAAAAAAAAAATCATATTTACAGACAACGAAAGCTCGATCGATCAATGGCAGCTTCCGACGAGCTTGGATCCATCACCAAAGCTTTCTCAGGTAAACTGATCTCACTCAATTCCTTCATATTCCCGCTTTGATGTCGACTGATTTCGCAATGTCGAATACGCAGTGGTGGGAATATTCGCCTCTTCGAGCTTTCACCAAAAAAACAAAAAACAAAAACTCAGTCATGTGAAAAATGGGGAATTTCATTATTTTTTTTTTTCTTATGGTTAAGAGAAAATAGTGAGAATGTGTTGATCGTTGGCGTGATGTGCTGAAATTTGTTGATTTGATTAATTAGGGCTTGGCGTGGAGGAGAAGGTGTTGATATCGATATTGGGGAAATGGCATCCGGAGCAGAGGCAGAGTTTCAGAAAAGGAAGTCGCGATTTGTTCATAGAAGACGAACGCCACTTCGAGAGGTGGGACGATCGCTTTGTTTTGCAGCTTCGCCATGAGTTTTTACGTCTCAAGGTATAATTATTTCAAACTTAAAAAAAAAAAAAAACTCATACATGTCGTGTATTGTATTGCGTATTTTGGTTATATTTCTTGCTATGCCCCTTTCTTATATATATACTTAGTTATATTATATGATAAATTAAATTATATTTTTAAATTATTATCGAAAGATATATTTAATTTTTATTCACCAATATCATCAATGTAATTATAAATAAATATAATGAGTAAAGTTACATAAATGGAATTGAGTAGAAATTAGCTTGACTTAAATAATAAAAATAAAAAACTGATTAAGAAAAAAAATGGCGAAAATGTAATTTTTTAGAGAAAAATGACATATAGTAATTTTATTGAACTATTTTTTATTATTTATTGTATAAATACATATTATAATTAAATAAATATAAATAAAAAAAAAGAAAGAGAAAATAGTATTGATGGTTGATGTTTTTAGAGGGAAAATGTTAATGATGTGATTTTTTGAGGAGGAAACAGGCAAATATGTAATTTAGTTGACCATTTAGCTTTAATATATTAGGAGATATATAGAGTGTGGATTCAGTTACATTTTTGTATTATACTCCATGTTACATATCGAATTTTTATTATGTTTTAGTTAAATTTTTTTTTCAATTTTAATTTTGTTTATTTTAGTTTAGTTTTACAAGCATTACATGATTTAATTAGATCCAAATATAATATATGATGATTTTTAAAATATTATTATAAAATAATTAGCAATAATAAAAAAAAAGTATTAGAGAATTGAATTTGCATCTAATAAAATCATTACTGCCATTAAACTAAATTAAAAATAAACACAAAATTATAATTGAAAAAACTATTAATTAAAATATAATAAAAATTCAATGTGTAACACAAATATATAATAGAAAATCTTCGGCCAAATACCTATGCCCCAAGTCTTTTTGTTTTACTTTATTATTCTTCTTTGATGAAATGATTCCATTTATTTTATTATTTGGTGATTTTGCATAT
The DNA here is from genome assembly GCA_001278415.1 of Ocimum tenuiflorum. NCBI lineage: Eukaryota > Viridiplantae > Streptophyta > Magnoliopsida > Lamiales > Lamiaceae > Ocimum > Ocimum tenuiflorum. Next base: position 3,212 of record AYJT01069990.1, read on the forward strand.
TTTATGTAATAGTGATAGATTCTAGTAAAATTAAATTGATAGAAATCAATCTTTATTGTCCATTTATTTTTTAGATTTGTATGGCTGGTAATGAAAGGTAATTTTGATTCAACAAAAGAAAAGAAAAAACAATTTATCGGAACTAGAATTTAGAAGCAAACAAGAAAAGAAAATATTTTGATTGAACTACGGCTTTAACTTAAAAAATCGCACTTTTTAATGTATAATTCTGAAGAAATAATTTTTTAATTCAATTGAAATTATTCTTAAAAAAAAGCAAACAAGTATCACTATGCAAATTTCATTCATTTTTCTTTTTTAAGTTGGGGGATTTGTGGGTGGAGGGAATTGAACAGGTCTCACACCTATTTAGAGGTGAGAAATGCTGATTAATCTAAATGTTAGTGGCATGTAAATTTCAGCAATTGATTTCTAATTCATACACATTATTTTGGTTATTATCTTATCGCTTTTTGTATGTGATATACAAATATACAATATACTTTTAATCTAAATGCCGATTTAGAGGTGAGAAATGCAGATTAATCTAAATGCTACTGGCATGTAAATTTCACTAATTGATTTCTAATTCATACACATTATTTTGGTTATTATCTTATCGCTTTTTGCATGTGATATACAGATATACAATATACTTTTAAGTGTATTTGGACAAAACTGGATGACACATCGTCCGAACAAAACCATCTTTTCATGGCTGATTTCTACAAAAATTGTTTTTATGCATTGAGTCATATAATTAATTATTTGTATGGACGATCAGAATCAACCCAAGAATAACGATTTATCAGAATAATTACCATATTCTATCATTCATTTCCCTAGATTAATTTCATTTTTGTATACGCAAACACCAATCACTTTGTAGGATTGACATGAAACAAACTAAATATATAAAGTGAGAATACTAATGATAGTGGATCGGCTAGATTTTTCATAACAAATCCACAAAAATCTCCCTTCTCAATAAAATAAAATCCATTAAATTATTCCTAAAATATAAATGCAATAAACACTTTTATTTCAGGATGCAATTGTGCTTTGGACCATGCACCCATGGGAGAGAGATGCTCGGTTGATGAAAGAGGCCTTATACAAAGGGCCTCAATACAACGTACTCGTGGAAATCGCATGTACAAGATCCTCAGAAGAGTTGCTAGGCGCGAGAAGGGCCTATCACTCTCTCTTCAATCACTCCGTAGAGGAAGACGTCGCCTTCCATGTCCACACTCCCGAGAAAAAGGTAGGTAGCATCAAGAATCGAAAAATCTTGTGTTAGACCGTATCATAAAATTTTGACTGAGGCCTTTCAATGGGCCTTCCGATTGTGTTGATGGGCCTTTGTGGTTTGGGCAGCTTCTGGTGGCGATTTTGAGCGCATATAGGTATGAAGGCCCAAAAGTAAGCGAAGAAATGGCAAAAGTGGAGGCAAAAGCCCTCTTGGAGGCGTTGAAGGGAGGTGCCCCCTTGGAAAATGATGAAGTTGTCAGAATTTTATCCACTAGGAGTAAGCTCCATCTCAAGGCTGTCTACAACCATTACAGTGAACTTACTTCAAAATACTTGGATCAGGTACACAATTTATTATATCATCATCGTCGTACGTCGTCGTCAACAACAACAACAAAAAAAAATTGTATTAAATCGTCTAATTCGTTAAACTGAACTAATGGTTCAACTCAACTACAATAAAAAAACGAAAATGTTGATGTTATTGTTAGGTAATCAGAATTATATACAAATTTTAAATGATCACACCACTCTAGTCTTAAATTCAAATTATGCAAATAATATATCAAGTTAGAAGCAACTTCATGTTGTTCAATTTAATATACCATGCCCTTATTTATTTCGAAAACGTAAAAAATAATAAAAAATAATATTCCTTTTTAAGGTTTATATAATCTCGGTTTGAGTTTATTACATCTCATTTAGTGTTTATAACATTCCAGTTAAGATTTACCAGTCTCGTTTAAAGTTTATAATAATATCTCAATAATGGGTTACAATAATTTTCAAAATTAAATTAAATTTAAAAGAATTGTATTTTGCATGGAAAATAGGTTTCTTGCTTGCTCCTAGGAACTAACGGGGCCATCAAGCTAGTTTTTCTTTTCTTTTTCTTTTTAATGAAAACAATCTTTCGAAATCTAAAATGAAAAATTATGGGAAAAAACCTTTAATTTAATATTCTATGCATGTAAATTGGATTAAAAATTAGAGCATTGTAATCGTTTAAAATTTGATGAAATTTTGTTGGCTTTTATGATGATATTATCAATTTTGTGATTTTATGGGATAAAGATGGTATGTCCCTTATAATCATTGTTTTGATGATATATCTTACTCAATAATATGTGATCCATTTTATTATTGGAAGTGTTCTATTCAAGTGACATCCCCAAAAAAATCTCCTCTATACAAGTGTGCTCTTTATCAAATCCTTAACCTCTCATATGAATGCTTAGAGGTACAAAGTTTTTATTATTCTGAAATAGATTAAAGGTTTTTGCAAGTTCATGCTATGTTACTGTGAACATATCTCCATTTTTTATAATATTCTACAATGCAATAAATTTGATTGTTTTTTTTTTTTTTCGCGTATGATTTGTAAAAGGATTTTGACGGCCACTTGATTCTAAAAGAGACAGTCCAATGCTTGTGCACACCGCAAAAGCACTTCGCTAAGGTGAGAAGTTAAAGTTTACCCATTCTTTCTAAAAATATATTGGTCAAACTCTCGATATATCATAAATTATTCGAAAATTTTCAATTACATGACAAACTATTCGAATTTTAAATTACATAATAAAATAAGTGGACTTTATTCGATTATATGATGGATTGTCTTCTCCGGTTAGTGTGCAACGTCGGACTTCCATATCACCAGTTTAGTGCGGCGACGGGAAGTTGACTAAAACCTGAACAATCCGACAATGCACAACCAGCTTTCCTCTTGTCATATAATTGAAGAGAATCTACATAACTTGTCATATAATTGAAAACCCGGATAATTTGTTATGTAATTGAAAATTTCGGAATAGTTTATCATGTATATATTTTTGGTTTGGAAAGAGAGAATTATTTATAACTTTGAATTTTGAATATGGCAGATTTTGGAGGAATCTTTGAGGTACAATGTGGATGAGATAACCAAAGAAGCAGTGAGCAGAATAATTGTTACGAGAGCAGATGAGGATATGAAGCAAATTAGAGAAGAATACGATCGCGAATACGGCGTTGATCTTCGCAAGAAAATTGAAGATGTGGCTAATGGGAATTATAGAGATTTCTTGCTCACTTTAATTGCAAGATCTGATTAATAATTGAGATTATTAATCTTTCCTTTTCCGGATGTGATTGATTAATCCTTTATAATTTTTTTTTGGTAATATTTATGCTTTGATGGTGTTGAGTTTATCCCTGGTTTGTGGTGAATAAAATAATGTAAGATATCACTATCAGGATACTTTTGTGGACCGTAATGAGTTGGTTTTAAATTCCTGCTTGCCATATTTGCTTTTTTTAGTATGGGTATTTTAAATTTTTAACTAAGAATTTTGTAGTGCATAAACCTTCTATTATAAATTTATGTTAAATTAGGGGTGGTAATGTTTGTGGATTATTATTTTGTGGAGCATTTGGACAGGAATATCAAGGAATTTCAGCGTCGAACGCTCTCACACCAGGAATATTTTACTATGGCATGGATAACTCGAGTCAGCTACCAAAAGCTAGGTGTATCTGGCGACAAATAGTTGTCACGTCCCAGCCCCCCAAAGGAGCCGGTCCCCCCGGGGATTGAGGAAAAGAGAAAGGAATGTGAGATTACAGCAAATAAATCCTCATTTAAGTTCAAACATATTTTAATTAGAATGAGTTCTGTCAAATTTGAGAGCTCTATATGTTTCCCAACCGTGTCTTTCCGCTACTATTTTGAGAACTCTAATAAACTTATCCGGTTTGTATATTATGTATGCTTCCTGTTGAGCGAAAAGCATATGCAACTCCAATTCTATCTTGTATCCTGATCTATTATCTGTCATTCAAGAACTATGGAACTCAAATTGGTCTCCTTCAGAAGACCAGGACGTGACATGGTGCAATCTATGTATTGACATTATATAATCTATATGTAAAAACAACAAATATGAAGAAGCCGAAATACTAGTTTCATATACTAATAGGAGATTCTTCTTTAAATCTTTGAGTCAAAACTTTAAAATGGTTTATGTTCTCGAGGACAAATTAGTAGCCATTTTAATAATAGTTTCATGATCTTTAGCCCACTCTTAGCTGCCCTCGTCTAATATACTAATGGGAGCTCTTTAATTTTTTAAAAATATTTCCTAGTTAATACTTGAAAGAGCTGATGTTCATAGGGATAAATAAGAAATTAATAGCCATTTTTATACTAGTTTCAAGATCTTTAGCCCACTCTTAGCCGTCCTCAGCCTACACCTATCGATATTTTTTGCATACATACTGGTGCAAATTAGTAGATTTGGGATACAGCGACTGCAGACATAAAACTTTGAAATTTGTCTTAATTAGTCATAAATTTGCAGTATAACTAAAATAACATATGTTCCTTACTTTTCACATTTGCATTATAGAAAAATGCTCCCATAAAAAATAGGAACGAATATGAGTCATGTGATCAAATAAAATTTACGGTTAAAACTTTTTCGTTTTGAATTTTGATGCGTGATTGCGTTAGAAGTGATGCTCGATCGTGTTATAAGCGTGTGCTTGATACTCATCAAGCACACGGTTATAAGTACAATAAGTAATGGTGCATATTTGTATGATACGTAATAAAGAAATAGTTCTATAAAATGAATGTCACTTCCCTCTAAAAATATTATATTTTCGTCCATTCTATTTTTTTATATTATTTTTGTACTAATTTTTTTGAAACATATATAAACACATTTTTTCTATTTTTATTATTTAAGTTGGAGCTAGTTCAACTCAAATTCTGTTTATGTTACTTTACTCATTATTTTTATGTATAGTTACATTGATAATATGATGGACAAAAATTAAATATATTTTTCAATGATAAAATAAAAATATAATTTTATTGAGGCAAAATTTGTATTAGTTCGCCTAAATGATTAAGGTAAATCTAGATAACAGACTCTCATGACCCAAATCTAAATCAATAGAGTATGATCGGATCAAATAAATAGGTTGACACATTTAAATCATTTAAACGAGCTAATAGAAGACATTCTTTTTTATTTATCATATTAGAATTAATAATAATGTATTTAAATCGCGTATTGCTCGGACGAAAAACTAGTTTATAATGAGCAAGGAGTTTTCAACTTGAACGTGGATCCTCTCTTTTGTATTTCTGCATCCAAGTGTCGTATCCACATATATTGATACATATTTCATTGAGGAATTCTCCGATCAATCATTTAAGCGGATTTGAGTTTAGAATCAAGAAAGAGTATGAGTTTGGGTTAAGGATCCAGGATGAGTATGGATTTAGATTGATGGAAATGAACTATTTAAATCCGCCTAAATCGTTTAGGCGGTCTAACACAAATTTTTGCCTATTTCATTTCATTCTTTTTAATCTATTTTTAGTTTTCAAGAGTGAAATTCAATTGAGGTGTTGAATCAAGTGGGATCAAATACAATTCTTTGCAAGTTTTGACTCTTTCTTTATTAAGTAGAACTTTATTAACAAATATTTTGGGAGTTACAAATTAATTGCTTTTAAAGCTAAGTCATTTCATTCCCAAAAATTATCATATTTCCTCAAATTCAATATTTTCTTATGATTGAGAAAGCTAAACAAAAAATTCTTTACTCAATACTAATTATAGTATAAGAATATTAGTTTTCAAAATTAATAATTTCATATATCATACTATTTCTGTTGAGAAGTGAATTTCGAATTCAACTTGATTAGTTTACGAGTTTCAGTAAACTATCTCAGCTGGTCGAGTGAAGTAATGAAATGAAAAAAATGCGTAGAAAATGGTGATGAGAGTCATAGGGACCAGGAAGAACGGATCATAAAGGCCGGAAACTGGGTGACCCCTTCCTTTACATATACAAGACCTGGTTGCAAGTCAAATCTTCCCCCAAATTTCATGTTTAGATATGTCTCAACTTGAAAATGCTTCAAACTTTTTGGACATTGTAACACCCCACACAAGCTCAAACCATATCCAAACCCATCTTGGGGGGTATCGGACATTGTAACCGCCCACTGTAGGTGCCCAGGTTTTGGCCTCTATCCAAGCTCCTACGTTTGTGTCGTCGTCAATTTCTGAATTCAACACCAGAGCAACAGCAGCACCATCTGAGTTGTGTCTTTGCCTACTTCTTGGGCTATCTTCTGAAATCCTATTATGTTTATGTGTGCTGACTGGGAAAGACAATGCTCCAAGGCGGGTATTTTGACCTGGTGCGAACACCCGAAAGAGAGAGATTCGTGTTTCTAGTGAGCTGCCAGACAATTTGTGCAAATGTAGAAAAGGAGCGTGCTGATTCAACAAACTGCGCCAACGAGGCAACTACATTTGTTTTTCTCAATATTATGCCGATTGCATTATCATTGTTCTGATGCAGAAGTGGAGGTCCGGAATGAGAATAGCTAGTTAGACCCCTTTCCTGCATAAAATGGGAATCTGTTATTTATGATTAGGAAGCGGACAACTCTACCTGATGAGTGTTTGTCGAAAATCCAACATCTCTGCATTGCGCACCCATTGGGATTGCGAGTGCAGATTAAAATGTGCAGTGTAGACAACTTTTGCAAGAGAAAGAATCACTTGTACTATCGGCAGCAAATTCAGCTGAAAGTTGATCGTTCTCTCTTACTACAGTTTCAATTCCGAGTCGTGCATCAATACCAGATCTTTGAATCGCATCATATTTATGATCATCGACATCATCCATAACGAAGAATGCCCCTTGTACATCCACATTTCCTCTTACATGAGTGTTAGCTTCCTGGAACGGACCTCCCCCGGAACATTTGTAGAGAGTGAGTAGCCTTTCTACCTTATCCTGTCTGTCCCTGAGTTTCCTGATGTCTGAAAAGGCTTCTCGTTGTAACCGCTTCAAGATTTCAATCTGTAAAGCTCTCCATGTTATGAAGCAACAAAAAATTAATCCAAAAAGAAGCAACCGGTCCACGAGGAAAGAATCATAGATAAGGTCAACAGACAGAACTCTATCTTGGCGTATAACTCAAGAACAAAGGAGCACTTCTAAAGGTTAAACAATTGCTCAATTCCGAAGCTTTTAACAATTTGGTACTACATAACCTAATTAACCAAAATGCCAACTGTTCATCATAAACACCTTAATGCCAACTACATTTACAAAAGAAACATAGACTTCTCTTACGCTTCATATAATTGCGTTACCCCAGGAATATAAAATACTTAGATTAAAAGCTTGGCTAACTCTCTCATTAAAGGCACATTCAGTCAGTTGTCTATCTTGGAACCTTGATACAGAGGCGGCCCTAAGGCCGTGCGAGAGGTGCGACGCACCGGGGCCCTATTTTTTACCAAAAAATTTAATATATATATATATACATATGCATATATTAATATATTTATTTTCTTTTACGATAGAGTTTGAGGCTTTAGATTCAATACATTATGCATGTGTTACCGAGCTCCGGAAGAGTGCCAAAAAACCCGGGTAGCTCTCGATAAACTCTGGAATATTCTACAAAAATCTCGAAGTCCAGAGAAGTCCGAAGAAAGTTCCGAGACCCGACTGGATATTTCTAGAACACACTCTAGAAGGCTTTGGAAGGATATGGAAGCTTTAGAACCTTGTATACTCTCTATCTAGATGATTCACTTGTAAACTATATAAGGGGACATTCCCCTCATTTGTAAATGATCCAAGTTGCAATCAAGTTCTTGTG
>AYJT01069997.1:0-13640 GCA_001278415.1 Ocimum tenuiflorum
GGTTTGATTTTGGGGGCGGAATTGGGGAAGAAGCGGTGATTAGAGCTCTGGAAGAGGCCATGATCATGTTCGCCATGGCTGCTCTACTTCAGCTTCTGCAAATTCAAGATTCTTCCTTTTTTTCAAAAAAAGAAAAGACTTGTGTTTGTTAGAGCAATTGTTAGCGTAGATGGTGATGAGGAAGGAGGGAAAGAAAATCTTGCAAAGGTTATCTCTTCCTATGCCACACAAACTGATGAGAGGTTCTCATTCAATTCAACCAAAAAAATAAATAAAAAGTAAAAAGAAAATCACTGGGCGTGCTGCTCACGTGCTCCTCCATTTTTGAAAATACAAAATTTTAGAGTTCTGCTATGGCAAATTGGCAATAGGTCTGAAAGAGTATGTAAAGCAAGTTTAGCTATAGATTCCACTTTGTAGTTGAAAATTCTATACACCTGCCCTTTCTCATCGCATTTCTTTAGACAGACTCCGTTTTTCCCCTTTCCGAATGGTAGCTCAGAACACGAAGTGTGAATCAAATCCATGTTTGAATTGAGATAACAATGCATACATATCAGTTAGTTTCCCAATCACTTTAAACACATCAGTGCTACTAAATCACATCTCAAAGTAAGGTTAAGAGGTCTACCCTGCACAAATTTTTGTTTTTCTTTTCCTCGTATACCAAAATCAAATAAAAATGGGATGACTACAGAGCTAACTAAAATCAAGAAAAATACATCATCAGACAGTCACAGTAGTTGCTGCAACGATCACCGATCATTCCGGATCTGAAAGCCCTAAAGAATGCTTCATGGAGTGAGTCATCAGCAGCGCATAGTTTTCCTTGGGAAGTCTGGAGAAACACTACTACGAATGCTGAGCAGCAGCTCCTTGTCAAAATTAGAATCTTGCACTCCATTATAATTTCTAGAGATGGGATGAAACAAATTGATTCTTCAAGGCAGCTATTTCCCTATAAGTTTATAATAGGCATAGAGGCCCGAGCCAATGAAACCGAGGAGCTGCCCAATGACATTCAACTGGGAGCAAAAGAAACAGTCATGTTATCGACAATGCGTAGAAGAAGATGAAGTTTTGTATGCTGCAGAAGATGATAGGAAGGAGACTGGACTTACCAAATCGAATGGCAGCCCACCAAAAATCACCCAGCCTAGAGTGATCGTGAAGAGATCCTGAGTAAACAAAAGATGACCAAAAGTTTAGTCGAGTAGAAACCAGTATGGAGTTTCTTCGCAGTGTAGAACAATGGACTTTTCAAGAGATGTTATGCAGATAACATATATTAAAAACTTTGATTCAAAGAGCCGAATTCTATGCTAACAATCCAGGCCGAAATCTTTAAGCTCTAAAACTTATTCTGTGCTACCAATCTCAGGTTATCACCACAGCTTTGAAAAGTTCAAACTGCTTGGGGCAATAATAATCATGTAATAGAGGAATTAGAAAGAAGATAAGAATAGGAATTTCTTGACAAACCTTCAAATTACCACAAATTGTCTGTGTGAGTGCAGAGTTCAGAGTCGTGTTGAGGAATATACTATAATTCAGGAAGAAAGCTAGTATGCAGGACAAAAGCATCACCACCTGAAGTTTGATAGAAAGGAAACAATTTATACAAGTCTAACTAAAACAGTAAAACAGTTTATTGATTTGAAAATTGATAACCAAATAGTCCCATCCACCACTCTATACAACATCAAAGCTTGGCGGGTACAAATTGAAAACCAATATATGAAATGTAGCACCAAAGTAGGTGGATGAAGCTTCGCCGGGAAAGTAAACACTGAAAGAGTGGTTTCCAATGAGAAAGAAGAAAAACATATAGAGACAACCTTGAAGCTATATGGATCGACTATAAAATGATAGGGGTATGAAGAGAGAGTTAAGGTGGATCATAATGGATTGAATAATTAAATTTGTCGCACCATAATCAAGTTATCTCAATAGAAAATGAGAGAAAAATGAAAAGATGGTGACGATAGAATAGGATGGGCTGCAAAGCTAGTCATGGGACAGATAAATGTTCTCAGTGCTTGGTGTTACTAGGAAGGAGACTAAATCAATAGTTTTCTTTTTTCTAGAAAATCCAAAGTAAATACTCGGAAAAATGAAAATCATATTACAAGCACATTGATCACAAATCAATAAGCATCATGCACTGCAGCTGAACATTACCAGGAAACCTGGAGAAAGCAGATAAGGAAAATTCATTGTCATCTCCAAGTCACCTCGGAAAAGGGTCCAGAGCAGTAAAACAGGGCCACAGATAATTCCTGCAGAATGTCATAACATTTAAACGAATGGAGCAGCATATGAATAATTAGGATTCTTGAACTTCAATGGTATCAATACTCACCATTGCACCACATGAGGCCAAAGCTATTGAGCCCACTGGATTTCCCTGGGCAAATATAATTTCAGAATGGCAAACAACGATAGAAGAAAAACATAGAGAGCTAAGGGTGAAGGAGCAATACCAACACGAGCTATAGTTGCTAGGTATATTGCCGTGGTGAAGTTAGATAGGAAAACAATTAGATAGCTGTAAGAATCAAACGACAAATCCCGGGCTCCAGCAATAAAAGCACCCAGAACTATCAGGGCCACACTGACAAAACCATAAAGAATGACCAGTTAATGAAGGAGATGGAACTATATTTCAAGCAGTTAGGTATTGCGCAGAAATCTTTTGGTGACACAGAAAAAAGTCCATAGGAAGAAAAAAGAAAGAAAGGAAATTGAGTACAATAAAGCTGCTACTAGACTTCATCCAGCAATAGCCTATTTGTTGCTTTCAAATGTGAAACTCATGATGCCAAATAAACTTTTTAGTTGTTTCTCAAGTATTCCAAATTCATAAACTCGTTTATAACATGGTAAATATCTCATTAATAGGTGCTAATGTAAATTTTCTTTTTTTATCATAATTACAATGCAGGGATGCTTTCATGCTATAATGTATATTCATGTAAGATGAAGCTTACCTTCCAATAATAGGACGTGTATACCTCTGACTCACAATGAGGTATTCGACAATCATAGTAAATACAACTGTAGTTCTTCGCAGAGTTGTATACATAGGAACATTAACACCTCGAACAGACTCCATAGTGGCTAGCTTTCAAGATAACCAAGAGATTTGTGAATTAATTTTTCTATTAAGGAAAAGATGACCAGCTGCAATAGGAGAATCGGTAGAGAAATATTACCATGTAAAGCAAATAGGTTAAAGCAAGAGGAGAAGTATGGATCAGTGTCTGTATCGATACCAACATTTTGGAGTTATCACTGACAGCCACGAATTCATTAGCATGAAAAGAAATGACCTTCCAGCGTCGTAGAACATAAAGCATAAAACATGAACATATAATCTGCAAAAGATACAATCAATGAACTGATATGACGTGCAATGACATAAAAACATGTAAACTAGAAACAACACACAATAAGGACTAAATGTAGTGTAATCCCTTTCTCCTATAGTTAAGCGACAACAGATGATGAAACATAAACCATACTTCACAGACTACTACTAAATCAATTAGTACATAATGTCCAAATGAGCAATCAGACACCAGATTAGAAAATGAGGAGCTCATATCCTTTCAATTTATATTTTTCTGTCCATGAGGATTCCATGCTATCGACCAGAAAGACTAAGCAAACACCTAAAGTCAGGGTTGCAACTGGTTTTTCACAAGGAACCAGGATTAAATAACTTAACACAGCATCACTGAGAAAGAAGTTATTCAGTATACCTGGCAAAGTGTGATGACGTTGGCACATGGGAAGCTATATGAGGAAAGAGCTGCTTTATTAAACAACACTAAGAGCACTGCAAAATCACAATCAACTCTGTTTTTCAGTAAAATGCAGACCAGAAGGTAAATCAAATTTTGTCCATAAAATTGAATTGAGGCATAATGGCACATAGCACTAAACAGCTGACTTTCTTAAGCTGGTTTCCGCTTTTGAAGTCTCATAATTGCCAAGACACTTTTCCAAATTCCATTCGTTAAAAGTGAGGAGCCATTTTCATTATTAAAAAAAGTATTTCTTTCTTGAATTCAGAAGCTCTGTTTGCAAAGAGTCTACTGAATAGATCAAGCAAGAAGTTAATAGCTGAAACTATTACCGAATTCTTCAGCTATCACAATTCATTATGCTCAAGTGAGTATTTTGCTTCCCAGATTTTAACACTAACATGCTATGACAGCCAATAGGTTATATAACTAACAAAGCTTTCATTTTTATCATTCTCAAAGACATCATAAAGAGAACTCAATGTTTCATTAGTACTAATATTTTTCCTTTTATAGTGATATTTATACTCACGCCGGAAAACTGCCAGCTGAATTGAGACTTGACACTCCAAGACTAAATTAAACTCAACATTAATTAGAAATCGACAATTCCGAATAATCAAATTTAATGAATATCAACATCTCCGGAAATCAACACTAAAAACATCCTTGAAATTCACCATCCAATCCTTCAAGGCCCATGAAATTATTGCAGCAGCAAAATCAACAACCAAAAATTGGATTCTATACGGAAAAATTTTGAAATTTTTCCGTATAGAATTCAATCAACCAAAAATAAAAGAGCACACTTAACGTAAAAGAGGGATGTTGAGAAACAACCCTTAACAAACTAGAATCAGAATTTTATTAAAGAAACAAAATTTCAACAAATTCAAACAGAATTAAATTCTGGGCCACGCCCATAAATTCTAATCAAGAAACCAATTCTAAAAAATAAGACAAAATAAAATACCAGCACAAGTCATGTAAGAGATGGCGGCATAAGCTCCACGTTTAGTCATGGCGGATCCTTTGAAGAGCTTCTCCTCCGCTTTTGGCGAAGGATCGGACGACGCCATTGGTAGAATCGAACTGCTCTTAGCGTTGGTAGCCATCGATGTTGTGTGTTTGTCTAATTTCGATTATTAAACCAAAATTCTGTAATAATATGTCTTCCAGAGGGAGATGACAGACTTGACTCTGCTTTTCCGTTGAATATTTTCTTTCAACACGCAGTTTTTTTTTTAAAGATAAATGTATGGTAGTAATAATGGGAAATAGGGGTTTAATTGAGTTCAGTGGATTTTTATTCATCTTAAAATTTTAATAACAAATATTTTCCATAATAAATGCTATTAATCTCTATTTTTAATTCTTTTTTTTTAGCGATATTAATCTCTTTTCCATTGCAAACTCTTCTAATTCAAAATTTTGCATGATTTTTTTAGCTGGTTTTTCTTATGCAACAGTTCCATCCGTGATCATTTGAGCTATTCTTTAGTTTCATTATTTATATCCTTTCATTTAAATCACTTTTCCAAAATAATAGCAATTTTTATTATCATATTATGAAAAATATAAGAGAGGTGACTCTTACCACTTCTATTTTTCTCTGGACTCGATATCGGCCCAAATAAACAACTAATCTAGCCCGCTCTGCGGCCCGCGTACAAGGTTACCAAACAAGTCATTGTATAATTTATCAAAACTAAGTTATCAATTACATTTTTAGCTGAAAATTTTTAAAAGGTGTCATAATTTATATCAGAACTAAGCTATAAATAATATTTTTTACTAGAAAAATTATTTTCAAAAAAGTGCTTGTATACTTATATATAGTGTATACATTCTCCATAAAAACAAATTAATTTTGATTTAGGAATAATCGACGAAACAAATAAAAATAAAATCACATTTTATTCCGCATGGCTTCGTTTATTGTTTATTTTTCTTAAGATTTCTTCGTGATCAATTATGATATTGCAAGTTAATATGAATTCACGGTGGATAATCCATCTAACATTTGTATATACAAGATTAAAACATGATAAAAAGAGAGAGAATCCAACAATTCGAACATTAGTCATCCCTGCCCTAATTATTATTGTGTGAGGTCTTCGTCTGAATAATTTAAATGGATCAATCAATTAATTTGATCGAACCCTAATTTATTCATTTGAATTTGGATCGTGAGAATAAATTATTTAGATTATTTACGTGGTCTAATACAAATTTTTCCTATTATTGTGTGCTCGGTAAATTTATGATAATTTGACAATGTTAGCGTAAAAATTATGGAAAAATGACAAGAAAAAAATCAGATGGCCTAAACTTGTTGATGAATCCCACCTGATCTCCAGAGTAGGAAAGCATGGTGTAATGAATATCAAATCAAGCAACCACATTAATATTAGGACCCGATTCATGATGCATGCGTGCATCATTATACACACACACCACTCCTTAGATAATAAATATAAAATATATTAATCGTCCATCTAAAAAACAGATGGCATGATTTTACATGAAAATGCATTCAATAAAATGCATGATCAGTTATATAATTATGTATAATATTTGTTGCTTAAATATCAATCATTAGATTTTGAAATCCTACAATCAGTATCCATTATTATTTAGTACGTAAAGACTTATCATTTGATTATATATATGCCTTTACCATTTGATTATATATATATGTACACATATATAAATATATATGCATAAGTGTGTGTGTTGAGAAGCAAGGCAGACATGTGGCTTGTGAAGTGAATTTGAGAATTGGACAATTGAGGTGGTCGTTGTGTGTTTTTTCTGTTTTTGGTTTGTTATCGACTCGATATTCCTTTTTTTGTCCTATTATTATTCAATAATATATGTTTTCGAAGCCTTCCAACTTAGAAGCGACAAAAAAATTAATAGTCAGGTGCACGATTAAACAAGGTTTAGAACTTAGACATTCATATATAACGTAACGACATCACTAAATTAATAAATGTGGTGTATTTGAATTTTATTACGCTTTTTAAAAGAAGATTATGTATATGTTTGATACATGATTTAACAATAATTGGTGACATATACATGCTTCATACATCAACCGACGTGAACAATATTTATCCTTTCAAGCAAACTAACTAACAATCAATATTGTACAAACGTATAAAATAATTAAATTTCTTAAAAGCATTATATAATATACAAGTATTTATAGTTTATATAGCAATTTATATACTTCTTTTTTAGAGGGAGGAATTTATATTTCTTTGATCATCCGATTGGTAGTCGGATCCGGGAGAGAAAATATAATTAATTTATGTTCAAAGAATGCATGTGTATATGAAAAATTAAATAAAGTTGAATAATATATCAGTGGATATTATTTGTGTTGAGAAAATGTATGTATAATTTCCCATGCTAAAAGGTAAAATTAATGAGCGGCATGATGAAATGAATGAGAAGATTAAACATGAATGATGAGTCTTCATTAATGGATATGTTATTATGAACAACAATTTTTTGTCGACGTACCATGCAGAGAATTTGATCAAGCCAAGGATCAAGAGAGTATGTTATTATCATTATTTAATTTTGGGATTCATGGGTATGAACCAATTCAAAATCCAAAGCATAATCTTACTCGAAACAATGAATATTATAATTAAGGAAAATGCACACAAGACATGCGATAAATCAAGTGGGACACAACCAACCAAAGCGGCAAGGCAGGAACTCAAGCGTAATGAAGAAACCCTAATTAGGTTGGCGCCCCCACATCTGCTTTTATAGTGTTTAACTCCAAAGATATGAGGGGCATCCTAACTAGGTTAGCGTCCCCTGCCCACTTCATGTCCGAAAAAATTCTCGAGCGCCCACTAAAAACTACAATATTTAAAAAGAGAACGTGTAAACCCCAAACACATAATTTCTTACATTGTGATATGGTGTCCACATTTACCAAAATTGTTGACACCCTGTTTATTTTGAGCATTCTACATTTTTTATGACTTTCAATTGGCGAGGTTCAATAAATAATCAGTATTTTATTATAAGGGTGGCAAACGATAAATTCACTTCTTGAAATTCTTTACCACATCTCAACTTAATGGATATGATGGCTTAAGTAATTAACTATTAGAGATTTTATAGCAAACGCGCAACTACACTTCTTGAGATTTTATGATGGAAATCTTTTCTTTCAAATATTTTATATTTTCTTAATTTGTAAATTGCGCTTAAAAAACACACACAAAAGAAAAAAAATAGAATATATTTTTTCTCACGAGAATATTCCTACAAAATATATACACATATGTATATAATGTTTGATGACTTTTCAAGCATATATATTTATATATAATAAAATAAATTCTTATCCGTTATAAGGTTTCACTATGGCTAATTTTCTCACTTAATGATGAGCGGAAAGAAACATATTCATGTACTAGGTATATCTCATACCCTAGTACATAGAAAAAATGTAATGCATTTTCCAAATTTTATACATACTATTTGAATTACTATTATTCGTACACACTTCACAATACTATATGTCTACATATATAATAAAGTAAATTCTAATCTCTTGTAAGGTTTTACTATGGCTAGTTTTCTCATTTCATGATGAGTGGAAATTAACTATAATCATATTCTAGGTATACCTCATACCTAACATATAGAAATTTTGTAACACTTCCCCAAAGTCATACATACTATTTGAATTATTATCAAGCACGCCTCACACCAGTGTTTGTCATCGTATAAATTAATGCTGAGTTGACACAAGATCTCGCGATGGATTACAATACATTGTATATTTTGAATAAGTTAAAACACGCACATATATCATATATAGTGTTTAGACAAGTTTCGTCCATGATGAATTATTTGGTGGAAGTAAATAAAATTGAGTTATGAAAATAACAAGTCGTGAAAGTTGGAAGCGTGGGGGAGAGAGAAGGATAAGTAGGGGACCTTCATCTTTTATTGTCATCCGACCGGGAGAATGAATTCCAACTGGTTCAACTCTCCTTCATATTACTGTTTTGCCCCTCTTCCACTCACCTGTTGACACGTGGAAATACACGCATTTTTCTTGGTCCTTGAGGTATTTAGTTTGTCCATTTTGTCTCCAAGAATGTCCCAAACATATTCATTCCATTTGAGTTTTATTGATTATTAGTTAATTGAATTAAATTCATTGTCACTCACACTGCACGACTTTATTAAATTTTCACGAGTAATTTATGAGTTGATACGGGTCAGAATGTGTCATTACATTTTCGTATTTTTATTATTTTATCTATTTGCTCTTTTTAAAAAAATTTCATTATTATTTTTTATGTTTTAATTTAATTAAGTTTGCAATCATTAAGTACAATTTAGTATACGCATCAATTGATGTATATAATATTTTTTTTAAAAATATGTATATAATTATGGTAATAATAGAATTGTAAAATACTTAATTTTTAATAGTTAATATTTATCATATATCTGAGCCAATGGCACTGTTTCAGAAATCTAACAAGTTATGTATTAATTCTACATTTTATGGTCTTTATTATTTTTCTTTAAATTTTGGTTTTTGAATTGACACGAGGTTCACTCATCATTATAATAAAATATTGACTATCAAACCTTCACA
This sequence comes from Ocimum tenuiflorum, assembly GCA_001278415.1. Taxonomy (NCBI): domain Eukaryota; kingdom Viridiplantae; phylum Streptophyta; class Magnoliopsida; order Lamiales; family Lamiaceae; genus Ocimum; species Ocimum tenuiflorum. The sequence continues at coordinate 9,457 of AYJT01069997.1, forward strand.
ACCTTATCTGTTTTCAATTACTTTTGAACCAAAGGGGCAATTTCTTGGATTATAAATGACAACTTTCAACATTAGCAAGCAACGTCGTGATCTACCACTCTGGGTGCAACTGTACAATGCAAGTAGTTAAGCGTTTTTTCAATTTTGTTCAATTGCGTCATGCATTCATATCATGGGGATGTTAGGGTCGATTTATTATAATCAATATTGTACAGCTTAGTTCGAGTAAATCATGATTTATGAACGAGTCGGGTCGAGTAGAACCAGACGAATACACGACGACAAATGGAAGCAGTAACAGCTGGTGTCCACGTGGTAGGAGGGAAATCATGCAATGAAATTTATGGTTGCTTGAAGTGGAAGTGAAAGTAGTGAAGAGGGACATTGAATGTGTCCTTTTTTAGGGTTCTACCACACGTGCAACTAAACAGAGTATTGATTCTTGAACCGACTGCTCTGTGACAACTGTCTCTACTTGTGGTTGTATGTATATGTGTATCTATACATTCACCACCCAACAGCGGTGGAGCTCATGGGGCTCCCGTGTCGTGCCGCCATGCAGCGCCACCACGTGAATTTCACGAGCACTACTTCTCCCCCCTTCATCTACGTAAATCATGAGTATGACTTATTCTTTTATTTGTTTAACTTTAGTTTCAAAAAATAAAAATAAAAATGATCCCACTTCGTGATTGAAAAATTAGGGATTCAATAATTTCTTTCTGAGGAATAATAACTTTTCTTCTGATCGAGGAATACAACGGTTAATGAGTTAAGTTGGTAAATAAATAAATAATTAGTGTTTTTATGTCCCTGCGTATTTTATCTATTTTTATATTAGTTTAGAAATAAAAAATATAATATTACATAAGATTTCACCTTAATGTCTCCACTGTAATTCGAACTCATAATCGATGATAAATGGAGAAAGGTATTTAAATGCAATTTGATATTAAACTGTAAAGTATTTAATTAAATGCAGTTTGATATTGAATTGTATATACTTTGTCCAGAGTGAAAATGTGGTAGATATATATTATCGTACGTACTCCTAATATGTAGTGTGCACGTGAGTCACGTAAAACAACTTAATTAAGAGCGCTATAGTAGTATAAATTCCTGAAATGCATAAGAAACAAAGTTGATGATCCAAAAATAATAAATTAAATATATATTATGAATCATGTATTTTTAAAAGAATAAATAAATAAATTAGAGGTTGAACTAGATGATTGTACAATATTATATTAGTTGTCATTAGAAATATTAGCACTCTACACCACCCACCACAAACACTCAACTCAAAATTTTCCACATAACTGTGGTTGGAAAATAAAAATCTCATTGACTAAAAAGCTTTACAAGGCCAAAAAGAAATAAATGCGTACAAAATTGTCTTCAAACATTGTCAAATAACTACCCCTTCAAGGTTAGCCTGTATATGACCAGCCCCATAAGTTATAAATTCACATCTTATCAATATTTTTCGTATTCAAATTATTTCTCCAATATACGGCAGCCTATATATGTCAACAAACACATAGAAGGTATTGAAAAATATCACGAGCGCATCATCAGTATCAGTTTCAGATTTCCCTTATAATTACATATTACGATGCTGAAAATGCATTTAGAAGCAAAATATTATGGGCCCCTAGAGCTGCAATATTTTTAATTAATGCTAAGTAAGAAACACGTACCAAATGTGTATGTGTGTTTTGTTGGTTGCTTTGTCTGGAGTCATTCCCCCAAACCCCAAATCATATAATTGGATATTATAGTAATAATAATAATAATATTCTTGATTTGAATATTAGCCCACGTCAATCCGACAGAAGGAATCACGTTCATCTAATTAAGAAAAACCATACCATAGTTTCCATCGTATCATTATAACCAACACGATAACATTTCATCAAAAATGTTCGTATCTGTAATCATGTAATGACCTGTCGAGTCGAGTCGACTCAATTTTGTGTTCTTTTCGAGTTTAGAATTACTATTTCAATCGAAAAAATATCGACATAATTTGCTTGGCTAGGTCACGAGATTAATTATCACTCTACTAAGTGGTTAAGGGGCCATTTGTGTAATGCCAGAGTTAGTTTACTGATCAGTAACATCATAGAGTGTGTGTGTGTATATATATATTTTTAGTTGATATTAATTAAATATATTTAATAGCACGATATTAAATAATCCTATAGCCACGAGACACGTTATAATTACTGTTGTTTTACCAGTTTATTACCCAAAAAGGGTGTCGGGGAAAGTATAAATTATCATTATTACATTGAAGATATTTACTGTTGCCAATGGAAAACGTGTAAAGATTTGGTCGTTGATAATCTAGTAAGCGAAAATTCTCGCATGGATTATAAAGGATTAACCTTTACTCTTTAATCTTTAACTCACTTTATAGTTTTTAACGTGTCAAATATTGGTTCAAATCTATTAATTACAATTGAAATTATAGTTTAAAAATAGAAAAAGAAAATGATCGTTTTACCACTGATTTTTCAGTTGAGTAAACTAAAATATAATATGGGCAACTAAAGATTTTAGATCAGAAATATTTGATTTTAATTTGAAGACTAATCCCTAATTGGGGAAACTTCATTTCATATTATTATTATTATTATTATTATTGTAAAAAAAACACAAGTCAATATGTTATCAAAATACAAAAAATATAAAACACTGTTTAAATATTAGTCGCTTCCGATTAGACAATATAATATGCTGGTTTTGTTTTTTCTGAACACACTATATTATATATTATATTATCCCTACTTTCCATTAATTACACGTAAAATGTGAAAGCAATATTTAAGAATTAGCCGCAGCTTTATTGCTTAGTTATTTGGGGTTCAAACTCCAACATCAAATCCAACAAGTCACTCGTGTAAGTCTTAATCATTGCTGCAGTAACATAGTAAATCTAGCATGTGTGTGTTTGTGTGTGAGAGAGAGAGACAGACATAGTGGGCAAAGTGTGTGTAGAAAAACACAAAGCATCGTCAGAAAATTGTAAGAGGCAAAGGCGGTCCAAAAACGTTACCACACCTACTTGTGTCTGTTTTCTCACCTGTCCGAATCACTGCCCCTCTTTTACCCGACCCACCTTCAATGCTGCCCCACCCATTTTTCTCCTTCCCTCCCGACAACACCTTTCCCCTTTTTCTTCCTCTTTATTCCATTTCTAACCATATTCCGAAGATAAGGTTTCCCGTTAATCATTTAAGTGTTTTAGTCGGGTTTAGGTTTATGATCCAGAATTCAAAATGGGTATGGATTTGGATCCGAATCCCATATTACACAACAATGTTACACTATATAGATTCTTGACATGTGCATTAATCAAAGATGATAAATTAAGACAAAATCTTTCTTTGTTATGAACGTGTTTGATATCCATTAAGTTGTACACATGTCAAGAATTCGAACAATATAACACAATGTGTAACATTATTGTGTAATATAGGATTCGGATACATCTATCCCATCTCTTATTCCTACTCCAATTCATTTCTAAAATACACCTACTTAGATGAAATTTTACGATTTTGGATCCGCACCATCTCCCGCCTACTATAAATATATTATATATTATATATATCATCACTTCCAATGCACACATTCGACATACTTCAAACCAAAGTTATCCAGACGCACACATTTTCTCTTACATTATAAACAAACTTGGAAAGCTCGAGAGCTATCTGATTTTCGCATTCATGAATGCAAGATTTATGGAGCTTGAACTTGGATTGGCGCTGCCCAGTCAGTCTTCGATGATGGTGAAAGGGCTTGACCTTAATTCTTGCAGCAACGAGATGGAAATTGAGTCACGCAAAAGGCGTAATAAACATAGCCATGGAGATTCTTGCAGCTCTATTGCTGATGGTGAAGAAGTTGACAGCAAGGATTTGTCGTTGCTGTCGTGGAGTGGCCAGCCTAACGAAGACGACGATGCTCCGAATTGGAGGAATCTTCACCAAAACGATGAGTAAGATTTCCTTGATTTTTGCTGCAATGGTGGAGTTGGTGTTCGTAAAATCTACATCTCTAAATAATTATTGTGTGTGTGTTCGGTTGGACAGGGAAAATGAGGAAGAAGATGAAGAAATAATGGGGTGGCCACCGATCAATTCATTGAGGAAGGAGTTTCTCCACCATCATCA